>JAOSBK010067586.1:0-15116 GCA_027568895.1 Erythroxylum shatona
ATGGCCCTATGGGAAATTTTTGTAAATGGCATTGTATGATGGGAAAGGGCTTATGCCCTCTTTGATTATAGACTTCCTCATGTGTGTCTGAAAAATAATGGATCGAATTTTGATTGATTGAGTGCTCTAGCACACCACCCTCGTGGGGCGCGGTCTCGGATATCACCATCGATATCCGGTTCGGGTTTTGCGGGAGTGGGATGCTACAAAAATAACCCGTTGGCACGGTCACTGGACACCTTCGGCGGCCAAAAATAGCCCGTTGGTGTGGTGGGAGAAACAACCTATTGGCACGGTCACTGGACACCTGTGGTAGCCGAAAGAGCCCTTTGGCACGATTGTTAGGCAGCTTTGATGGTAGAAACAACTCGTTGTCATAGTCACTGGGTAGGTTTGGTGGCTGAAACATCCTGGTGACATGGTCCCTTGGCACCTTCGGTGAAAGAAACAACCTGTTGGTACAATCACTGGGCACCTTTAGTGGCAGAAACAAATTGTTGGTACGATCGCTGGGCATCTTCGGTAGGAAAAACAACCATTTGGCATGATTGTTGGGCAGCTTTGGGGGCTGACACAGCATGTTTGCTTGGTTGCTAGGCACCTTCGGTGGGAAAAATAACCCATTAGAATGGTTGTTGGACACCTTCGGTGGCTGAAACAACCCATTGGAATGGTCATTGGAACCTTCGATAGCCAAAATAGCCCGTTGGCACAGTCGTTGGACACCTTTGATGGCCGAAACAGGTTATTGACACAGTCATTGGGCAACTTCGGTTGTCGAAATAGCCCGTTGGCACTATCACTGGGCAACTTCGGTGGCCAAAATAGCCCATTGGCACAATCAGTGGGCACTTTTGGTGGGAAAAACAGCCTGTTGGCACAATCTCTAAGCACCTTTGGTGGCCAAAACAATCCATTGGCACGGTCGCTCAACACCTTCAGTGGTAAAAACAACTCGTTGGCACAGTCATTGAGCTCCTTTGGGAAAAACAATTCCTTGGCATGGTCATTGGGAGCCTTCGGCGGGACAAACAACCATTGACATAGTCACTGGGCATCTTTCATGGAAAAAAAACCCATTGGCACGATCACTAGATACCTTCGATGGCCGAAACAACCCGTTGGTGTGGCCGCTGGGCACCATCGGTGAGAAAAATAGCTCGTTGGCACCGTCATTAGGCACCTTCGATGGGAAAAATAGCCTTTTGACATGGTCGTTGGGCACCTTCAGTGGCTGAAGCAGCTCGTTTGTACGGTGCCTATTTGGACGATCGCTAATAGCCCATTGGCGCGGTCGCTTAACACCTTGAGTGGCTAAAAAAACTCATTGGAATGGTCGCTAGATAGCTTCGGTGGCGAAAACAGCCCATTGACAGGGATGTTGGGCACCTTTAGTGGGAAAATAGCCCATTAGCACAATCATTGGACACCTTTTATGGCCGAAACAGCCCGTTGGCACGGTAGCTGGGCAACTTAGGTCATCGAAACAGCACATTGGGACAATCGTTGGGCACCTTCGGTGGGAAAAAGAGCCCATTGCCATAATTTCTGGACAACTTCGGTGGCCAAAACAACGTTGACACGATTATGGGCACCTCTGGTGGACAAAACAACCCATTGGTACGATCGCTAGGCACCTTCAGTGGCCAAAACAATCCAATTGCACGATCGCTTGGCACTTTTGGTGAGAAAAAGAGCCTGTTCACACAGCCGCTAGACACCTTTGGTGGCCGAAACAGCTTGTTGGCATGGTCGCTAGGCATCTTCGGTGGAAAAAAAGCTTGTTGGCACGATACTTGGGCACCTTTGGTGGGAAAAACAATCTATTGGCACAGTCGTTGGACACCTTCAATGCCCAAAACAACCCGTTGGCACGATTGCTAGGCAACTTTGGTGGCCAAAACAGCCCGTTGGCATCATCACAGGGCTCTTTTGGTAGGAAAAATAGCCCGTTGGCATGATCGCTAAACATCTTCGATGGGAGAAATAGCCCGTTGACACGGTCGCTAGGCACCTTTGGTAGGAAAAAATACCCCATTTGCACGATCATTAGACACCTTCAATGACAGAAATAGACATTGCTATGGTTGCTGGGCACCTTCAGTGAGAAAAATAGCCCGTTGGCACAGTCGCTGGACACCTTCGGTGGCTGAAAAAGCCCATTGGTAAGTCACTGTGCACCTTCGATGGGAAAAACAACACGTTGGCACGATCACTGGACACCTTTGGTGGCCGAAATAGCCCACTAGCACGGTCGCTGGGCACCTGAGGTGGGAAAAATAGCCCTTGGTATAACCGTTGGGCAACTTTGGTAGCCGAAAGAGCCCGTTGGCATAGTCATTGGGAACCTTCGGTGGGAAAATCAACCCTTTGGCATGGTCGTTGGGCACTTTTAGTTGTCTAAACACCCCATTGGCTCAATCACTGGGCAACAGAATTGGAAAAATGAGCCCATTGGCATGGTCACTGGCACCTTTGATGGAAAAAATAGCCCATTGGCATGGTGGCTAAAATAGCCTATTGGCATGGTGGGAGAAACAGCTCGTTGGCATGGTCGTTGGGTACCTTGGGTGGCCAAAAGAGTCCGTTGGCACAGTTGTTGGGCAGCTTCGATGACTGAGCCTGTTGGAACGGTCGCTGGGTAACTTCGATGGATGAAACAACCTGTTGACACGGTCCTTGGGCACCTTCAGTGGGATAAAGAACTTATTGACACGGTCATTGAGCTCCTTCGATGGCAGAAACAGACCATTGGTACAGTCATTGGGCACCTTCGGTGGGAAAAAAATCCTTTGGCAATTTTGTTGGGCACCTTTTGTGGCTGACACAACATGTTTGATCAGTCACTTGGCACCTTTGGTGGAAAAAATAGCCCATTAGAATAGTAGTTGGACATCTTCGGTGATTAAAAAACTCATTGACATGATCGTTATACACCATCGGTGGCTAAAACAGCCTATTGACTAGGTTGTTGGGCAACTTCGGTTGCCAAAATAGCCTGTCGGCACTATCACTAGGCAACTTTGGTGGCCGAAGCAGGAAAAATAGCCCATTGGCACAATCGTCGAGCAACTTTGGTGGCCAAAATAGTCCGTTGGCACAGTCGTTCGACAACTTCAGTGGCTCATTGGCATGATCACTGGGCTCCTTTGGTAGGAAAAGCAACTCATTGGCATGGTCGCTGGACACCTTCGGTGGGACAAACAGCCCATTGGCATAGTCGTTATGCATTTTTGGTGGAAAAATGACCTGTTGACACGGTTGCTGGAAACTTTCAATGCCTGAAACAGCCCGTTGGCTTGGTCGTTGGGCACCCTTGGTGACAAAAATAGTCCATTGGCACCATTGTTGGGCACCTTTAGAGGGAAAAACAACCCATTGGCGCAGTCGTTGCGCACCTTAGATGGCCAATGCAACCCATTTGCACGGTCGCTGGGTACCTTTGGTGGGAAAAAAAGCTCATTAGCACGGTCACTGGAAACCTTTGATGGCCATAACAACCCGTTGGCACAGTTTCTTGACACCTTTGGTGGCCGAAAAAACTCATTGGGATAGTTGCTAGATAGCTTCGGTGGCCGAAATAGTCCATTGGCATGGTCGTTGTGCATCTTCAGTGGAAAAAACGACCTATTGACACGATCAGTGGACACCTTTGGTGGCCGAAACAGCCCGTTAGAACGGTAGCTAGGTAACTTCAATTGTCAAAACAGCCTGTTAGGATAGTCGCTGGGCACCTTTGGTGGGAAAAAGAGCCCATTGGCACGATTGCTGGACAACTTCGGTGGCCGAAACAAGATGTTGGTACAGTCACTGGGCATCTTTGGTGGGAAAAACAACCCATTGATATGATCGTTGGGCACCATCAGTGGCTGAAACATCCCGATGGCACGATCACTTAGCACCTTTGGTAGGAAAAGAGCCCGTTGGCACGGTCATTAGACACCTTCGGTGGCCAAAACAACCTATTGGCACTGTCTTAGACACCTTCGGTGGGAAGAAGGACCTATTGGCACGATACTTGGGCACCTTTGGTGTGAAAAACAAACCGTTGGTACAGTCGCAGGGCACCTTCAGTGGGCGAAACAGCCTATTGGCACGGTTATTGGGCTCTTTTGGTTGGAAAAATAGCCCATTCGCACAGTCGCTAGGCACCTTTGATGAGAGAAATAGTCCATCGGCACGGTCGCTCGGCAATTTTGGTGGAAAAATAGCCCGTAGGCACGATCGCTGGGCACCTTCGGTGGTAGAAACAGAAGTTGATATGCTTGTTGGGCACCTTTGGTGAGAAAAACAACTTATTGGCACGGTTGCTGAATGCCTTCAATGGCTGAAAAGCCCATTGGCACTATCACTGGGCACCTTCGGTGGAAAAAACAACACATTGGCATGATCGCTGGACATCTTCGGTGGCCAAAATAGCTCATTGGCACAGTCGTTGGGCATCTTAAGTGGGAAGAATAGCTCATTGGCATGGTCGCTGGGCATCTTGAGTTGTCAAAAGAGTCCGTTGGCATGGTCGTTGGGAAGCTTCGATGGTTGAGCCCATTGGAACGGTCGCTGGGCAACTTCGATGGCTGAAATAGCCTATTGGCACTATCGTTGGGCACCTTCAGTGGGAAAAAGAACCTATTCGTACGGTCATTGGGCACCTTCGATGCCAGAAACAGATCATTGGTACAGTCATTAGGAAATCCTTTGGCACGGTCGTTGCGCACCTTTCGTGGCTGACACAGCATGTTTACTCAGTCACTTGGCACCTTTGGTGGAAAAAACAGTCCATTGGAACAGTAGTTGGACATCTTCGATGGTTAAAAAACCCATTGACATGATCGTTATACACCATTGGTGGCCAAAACAACCTATTGACTAGGTCGTTGGGCAACTTCGGTTGCCAAAATAGCCTGTCGGCACTATCACTGGGTAACTTCGGTGGTCAAAGCAGGAAAAATAGTCCATTGGCACAGTCGTCGAGCAACTTTGGTGGCCAAAATAGTCCGTTGGCGCAGTCGCTCGACAACTCCAGTGGCTCATTGGCACGGTCACTGGGCTCCTTTGGTAGGAAAAACAACTCATTGGCAAGGTCGCTGGACACCTTCGGTAGGACAAACAGCCCATTAGCACAGTCGTTACGCATTTTTGGTGGAAAAAATGACCTGTTGACACGGTTGCTAAAAACTTTCGATGGCTGAAACAGCGCGTTGGCTTGGTCGTTGGGCACCCTTGGTGAGAAAAATAGTCCGTTGGCACCATTGTTGGGCACCTTTAGTGGGAAAAACAACCCTTTGCCACAGTCGTTGCGCGCCTTAGGTGGCCGATGCAGCCCATTTGCATGGTCACTGGGTACCTTTGGTGGGAAAAAAAGCTCATTAACACGATCGCTATAAACCTTTGATGGCCATAACAACCCATTGGCACAGTCGCTCGAGACCTTTGGTGGCCGACAAAACTCATTGGGATGGTTGGTAGATAGCTTCGATGGTCGAAATAGTCCATTGGCATGGTCATTGTGCATTTTTAAGGAAAAAACGATCTATTGTCTCGGTTAGTGGACACCTTTGGTGGCCTAAACAGCCCGTTGGAATGGTAGCTAGGTAACTTCAGTCGTCAAAATAGCCTATTAGGACAATCGTTGGGCACCTTCAGGGGGAAAAAGAGCCTATTGACACGATCGCTGGACAACTTCGGTGGCCGAAACACGATGTTGGTACGGTCACTGAGCACCTTTGGTGAGAAAAGAACCCATTGATATGATCGTTGGGCACCATTGGTGGCCGAAACATCTCGATGGCACGATCGCTTGGCACCTTTGGTAGGAAAAGCGCCCATTGGCACGGTCATTAGACACCTTTGGTGGCCAAAACAGCCTATTGGCACTGTCTTAGACACCTTCGGTGGGAAGAAGAACCTATTGACACGATACTTGGGCACCTTTGGTGTGAAAAACAACCCGTTGGTACAGTCGCAAGGCACTTTTAGTGATTGAAACAGCCAGTTTACACGGTCGCTAGACACCTTTGGTGGCCGAAACAGCCTGTTGACACAGTTACTGGGCTCTTTTGGCTGAAAAAATAGTCCGTTGGCACGGTCGCTAGGCACCTTCGATGGGAGAAATAGTCCATTGGCACGGTCGCTGGGCACCTTTCGTGGAAAAATAACCCGTTGGCACGATCGTTGGGAACCTTTGGTGGTAGAAACAAAAGTTGGTATGCTTACTGGGCACCTTTGGTGAGAAAAACAACATATTGGCACTGTTGTTGGACACCTTCAATGGTCGAAAAAGCCCATTGGCACTATCATTGGGCACCTTTGGTGGAAAAAACAGCACATTGGCACAATCGCTGGACATATTTGGTGGTCGAAATAGCTCATTGGCACAGTCATTGGGCATCATAGGTGGGAAAAATAGCTCATTGGTATGGTCGCTGGGCATCTTTGGTGGCTGAAACAGCTCGTTGGCACAGTCGCTAGGCACCTTCGGTAGGAAAAATAGCCCTTCGACACAGTCATTGGCCACCTTTGATCGTCGAAACACCTCATTAACACGGTCACTGGGCAACTGCATTAGGAAAATGATCCCATTGGCATGGTCATTGGGCACCTTTGGTGCAAAAAATAGCCCGTTGGCACAATCGCTGGACACTTTCGACAGCTAAAATAGCCCGTTCACATGGTGGGAGAAACAACCTATTGGCACAGTCATTGGACACCTTCGGTGGCCGAAAGAACCTATTGGCACGGTCGTTGAACAACTTCGGTGCCCGAAACAGACCATTGGTACAATTGTTGGGTACTTTCAGTGGGAAAGACAACCCTTCGACAGGGTTGTTGACCACCTTCGGTGGCCAAAATAGCCTGTTGGCATGGTCACGAGGCATCATCGATGGGAAAAAGAACCTGTTGGCATGATACTTGGGCACCTTTGGTGGGAAAAACAACTCATTGCCACAGTTGCTGGACACCTTTTGTGGCCAAAACAGCGCCGTGGCACGGTCACTAGACACCTTTGTTAGCTAACACAGTCATTAGGCCCTTTTGGTAGGAAAAATAGCCAATTGACACAGTCGCTAGGCACGTTCAATGGGAGAAATAGCTCGTTGGCACGGTCGTTGGGCACCTTTGGTGGAAAAAAACAGTCTGTTGGCACGGTCATTAGGCACCTTTGGTGGCAGAAATAGACATTGGTAAAATTGTTGGGCACCTTCGATGAGAAAAATAGCCCAACGGCATGATCGTTGGACACCTTCAGTGACTAAAAAAACCCATTGCCATAGTCACTGGGAACCTTTAGTGGGATAAATAGCATGTTGGCATGATCGTTGGACACCTTCGGTGGCAAACATAGCCCGTTCGCACGGTTGCTGGGCATTTTGGGTAGGAAAAACAGCTCGTTATTAAGGTCGTTGGGCACCTTTGGTTACCGAAATAGCCCATTGGCATAGCCGCGAGGCACCTTCGATGGAAAAAACAACCCTTTGGTGCAGTCATTGGGCACCTTCGGTTGCCGAAACACCCTGTTATCACGGTCACTGGGCAACTGCATTGGGAAAATGAGCCCTTTGGCATGGTCATCGGACACCTTCGGTTGTCAAAACACCTCGTTAGCATGGTCGCTGGGCAACTGTGTTGGGAAAATGAGCCCATTGGCATGGTCACTGGGCACCTTCGGTGGGAAAAATAGCCCGTTGGCATGGTCATTGGACATCACCTGTTGGCACAGTCATTGGACTCCTTCGGTGGCCGAAAGAGCCTATTGGCATGGTCATTGGTCACCTTCGATGGCAGAAATAGATTATTGGCATTGTCGTTGGGCAACTTCGGTGGGAAAAAACAACCCTTTGGCACGATCGTTGGGCCCCTTTTGTAGCCAAAACAACCTATTGACACAGTCGCTAGGCACCTTGGGTGATAAAAATAGACCGTTGGCACGGTCATTGGATACCTTCGGTGGCCGAAAGAGCCTATTGACACGGTCGTTGGGCAGCTCATTGGCATAATCGCTAGGATCTTTTGGTTGATAAATTGCCCATTGGCACAATCATTAGGTACCTTCGATGGGAGAAATAGACCGTTAGCACAGTCGTTGGGAACCTTTGCCCAGCAACCATGGCAGTGGGCTATTTCGACCTCCGAAGGTGTTTGCTGACCGACCATGCTACTGGGCTATTCTAGCCACTGAAGGTGTCATTTCGACTACCAAAGGTGTCCAGCGATCGTGCCATTGAGCTATTTCGGCCACCGAAGGTGTCCAGTGTCCATGCCAACAGTCTTGTTTGCCCATCAAAAGTGCCCAGTGACCACGCCAATAGTCTTTTTCAGCCACTGAAAGTGTCCAGCAACTGTGCCAATGGATTGTTTCGCTACCAAAAGTGCCCAGCGACCGTGTCAATGGGTTGTTTCGACCACCAAAGGTGTCTAATAAACGTGCCAATGGGCTGTTTTGATCATCGAAGGTGCCCAGTGATTGTACCAACAGGTTATTTGTCCCACCGAAGGTGCTCGGTGATTATGCCAATGGGTTGTTTCAACTACCGAAGGTAGTGACCACGAAAACGGGTTGTTTCGACCATTGAAGGTGTGCAGTGACTAGGCCAACGAGTTGTTTTTCCCACCAAAAGTGCCAATGATTGTGCCAACAGGCTGTTTTGGCCACCGAAGTCTCCCAGGGACTGTACCAATAAGCTTTTTCGGAAACCGAAGGTGTCCAGCGACTGTGCCAATGGGCTATTTTTGTCACCAACAGTGCCCAGCTACTGTGCTAGCAGGTTGTTTTCTTTATCGAAGGTGCCCAACATGCCTAGCGATCGTTCCAATGGGCTATTTCAGCCACCATGTCCAGCGACCCTGCCAACGAACTTTTTTTCCCACTAAAGGTGCCCAGCAACTGTCACAAATGAATTTTTCCCATCGAAGCTGCAAACGACTGTGGTAATGGGTGGTTCAGCCACTAAAGGCAACCAACGACCGTATCAATGGGTTGTTTTCCCCACCAAAGGTGCCCAGCGACTATGCCAACGGGCGATTTTTCCTACCCAAGTTGCTCAGCAAATATGTCAGCTGGCTCTTTTCCCCACCGAAGGTGCCCAGCGACTGTGTCAATGGGCTGTTTCGACCACTGAAGCTATCCACTTATCGTGTCAACGGGTTGTTGTGCCCACTAAAGGTGTCTAATGACATTGTCAAGGGGCTTTTATTCCCACCAAAGGTGCCCAGTGACGATGCCAATGGGCTATTTTGGCCATCGAAGGTGCCCAGCGACCATCCCAATGGGTTTTTTACCACCAAAGGTGCGCAGTGACTGCGCCAACGGGCTCTTTCGGCCACCAAAACCGCCCAGCGACCATACCAATAAGCTATTTTTCCCATCAAAGGTGCCTAGCCAGCATGCCAATGGGCTGTTTCGGTCACCGAAGCTGGCTAGCGGCTGTGTCAAAGAGCTGTTTCAGCCACCAAAGGTGTGTAGCAACCGTGCCAATAGGATCTTTTGCCCACCAAAGGTGCTGAGAGAACATGCCAACGGGCTATTTTTCCCACTGAAGGTGCCCATAGACCATGTCAACAAGTTGTTTCGGCCACCGAAGGTGTCCAACAATCATGTCAACAAGCTCTTTTTCCCACCATAGGTGTCCATCGACCATGCTAGATGCTTATTTCAGCCACTGAAGGTGTCCAGCAACCATGGCAATGGGCTCTTTTTCCCACCAAAGATGCCCAACGACCGTACCAACAGGTTATTTCGACCATCAAAGGTATCAAGTGGCCATTCCAATGGGCTCTTTTTCCCACTGATGGTGCCCAACGATCGTGCCAATAACCTGTTTCAGCCACTGAAGGTGTCTAGCAATCGTGCGAATGGGCTCTTTTTCCCACCGAAGTTGCCCAGCGACCATGTCAACAGGTTGTTTCGATCGCCGAAGGTTGCCAGCGATCGTGCCATCAAAGATGCCCAGCAACTCTGCAAATAGGTTATTTTGGCCACCGAAGGTGGCCATTGACTGTGCAAACTGGCTATTTTTCCCACTAAAGGTGCCCAGCGATCGTGCCAATAGCTTTTTCTACCCACTAAAGCTATCAAGTGATCGTGCCTATAAGCTATTTCGGCCACAGAAGGTATCCAATGACTGTGTCAAAGGGCTTCTTCGCCCATAGAAGTTGCCAAGTGAGGACGGGTTGTTTCGGCTACCAAAGATGTTCAACGATCGTGCCAACAGGCTACTTTTCCCACTGAAGGTGCCCAATGACCACGTCAACCGGCTTCTTCGGCCACTAAAGTGGTCTAACAATTGTGCCAGTGGGTTGTTTTGACAGGTTATTTCTGCCACTGAAGGTGTCCAGCGATCATATTAATAGGCTATTTTGGCCATCGAGGGTGCGCAGTGACTGTGCCAATGAATTGTTTCGATGACCAAAGCTACCCAGCGATCATGTCAATGAGCTATTTCGGCTATCGAAGGTGCCCAGAGATCGTGCCAACGGCTCTTTTTTTGACTGAAGGTGCTCAGCGATCGTGTCAATGGACTATTTTTCCACCAAAGATACTGAATGACACTACCAACGAGCTATTTTTCCCACCAAAGATACCCAGTGACTATGCCAATGGGCTGTTTCAGCCATCGAATATGTCCAGTGACCATGCCAATGGGTTCTTTTTCCCACTGAAGGTGCCCAACGACCAAGCCAACAGGCTATTTCAACAACTGAAGCTGCCTAGCGATCGTCCACTGAAGGTTTCCAACAATTGTACCAACGAGCTGCTTTTCCCACCGAAGGTGTCCAGTGATTGTAGCAACGAGATTTTTTGGCCACTGAAGTTGCCCAGCCACCATGTTGATGGGTTGTTTCGGCCACCAAAAGTGTCCAATGATCATGCCAATGTACTGTTTTCCCATCGAAGCTACCAAGCGACCTTGCCAATGGACTGTTTCGGCTGCCAAAGGTGTCTAGTGACTGTGCCAACGGACTGTTTTTCCCACTGAAGGTACCTAGCGATTGTGTCAATGGGCTCTTTTCCTACTGAAGGTCCCCAACAACTATTCCAATCGGTTGTTTGGGCCACCAAAAGTGCCCAATGACTATGCCAACAGGTTGTTTTTCCCACCAAAGGTACCCAACGACCATGCCAATAGGTTGTTTTGGCCATCGAAGCTACCCAGCGATCATGCCAACGGGCAGTTTCGACGACCAAAAGTGTCCAGCGATAGTGTCGATGGGTTTTTTTCCCACTGATTGTGCCCAACAGTCGTGCTAACAGGCTACTTTGGCCACTAAAGGTGGCCAGCGATCGTGTCAACGAGCTCTTTTTTCGATCAAAGTGGCCCAACGATCATGTCAACGGACTATTTCAGCCATTGAAGGTACCCAGTGATCGTGCCAATGGGTTCTTTTTCCCACCGATGGTGCCCAACTACCATGCTAGTGAGATATTTCGACCACCCAAGGTGTCTAGCGACCGTGCCAATGGGTTGTTCCGGCTATCGAAGGTGTCCAATGACTGTTCCAAGAGGGCTTTTTTCCCACTAAAGGTGCCCAACGACTGTGCCAACTAGCTGTTTTGGCCTCCGAAGGTACCTAGCGATCGTACCAACGACTTGTGTTTTCTCACCAAAGGTGTCTAGTGACTGTACGAACGGATTATTTTCCCCACCAAAGGTGCCCAATGACCATGCCAACGGGTTATTTTGACCATCAAAAGCACCCAGCGATTGTACCAACAGATTGTTCTTCCCACCAAAGTTGCCCAGCGACAGTGTCAGTAGGCTATTTTTGCCACCAAAGGTGTCGAGCGACTGTACCAATAGGCTCTTTTGCCAGCCAAAGGTGCCAAAGGATCATACCAATGGGCTATTTCGGCCAACAAAGATGGCTAACGACTGTGCTAACGGGCTATGTCGGCCACCAAATGTGCCTAATGACTATGCCAATGCACTGTTTTTCTCACCGAAGGTACCCAATGACTGTGCCAATGGGTTGTTTCACCCATCGAAGCTACCCAGCAATCATGTCAACAGGCTGTTTCTCCCACAAAAGGTGTCCAGTGACTGTGCCAACAGCTGTTTCAGCCACCAAGGGTGCCCAACGATCGTGCCAACGAGCTTTTTTTCCTACCGAAGGTCCCTGTCGACTGTATCAACGGGTTGTTTTGGCCACCGAAGCTGCCCAGCGATCTTGCTAATAGGCTATTTCGTCCATGAAGGCGTCCAGCGATTGTGCCAATGAGTTAATTCAACTACTGAAGGTACCCAGTGAATGTGTCAACATGCTATTTTTCCCACGGAAGATGCCCAGCGATCGTGACAATGGACTGTTTTTCCTATAAAAGGTGCCCAACGACCATGCCGACGAACTGTCTCAGCCACCTTAGGCACGCAGTAACCCTGCCAATGGGCTCTTTTTCCCACCGAAGGTGCCCAACGATCATGTCAATGGGCTGTTTCGATCACCGAAGGTGTTCAGCGACCGTGCCAATGGGCTATTTCATCCACTAAAGGTGCCCGATGACTGTGCCAATTGGTTGTTTCGGCCACCGAAGGTGTCCAGCAATTGTTGCAATGGGCTTTTTTTCCCACTGAAGGTGCTTAGTGACCTTACCAACGGGCTATTTCTGCCATCGAAGGTACCCATTGACCATGCCAATAGGATGTTTTTCCCACCAAAGGTGCCTAGCGATTGTGCCAATGGGCTATTTTGGCCATCGAAGGTGTCCAATGACTATGCCAATAGGTTCTTGTTCTTATCGAAGGTGCCCAACGATCGGGTCAATGGGCTATTTCGGCCACTAAAGATGTCTAGTAACCATGCCAATAGGCTCTGTTTCCCACTGAAAATGCCTAACGACTGTGCCATCGGGCTATTTCGACCAATAAAAGGGCCCAACGATCATGGCAATGGGCTATTTTGCCCACTAAACTTCTAAGCGATCATGCCAATAGGTGTTTTGACCCTCGAAGATGTCCAATGATCATGCCAATGGACTGTTTTTCACACCGATGGTGCCCAGTGACTTTTCAACGGGCAATTTCGGTCATCGAAGGTCCCCAGTGACTGCATTGATAGGCTATATTTCCCACCAAATGTACCCAAAGACCATGCCAACTTGCTATTTTGGTCATTGAAGGTATCCAGCCGCCGTGCCAACGGGCTCTTTTTCAACTGAAGGGGCCCATCGACCTTTCCAATGGGTTTTTTCACCGAAGGTGCCTACCTAGCAACTGTACCAATGGGCTATTTTGACCACCAACACCACCCAGCAACCATACCAATGGGTTGTTTTTCCAACCAAATGTGCCTAGCGACTGTGCCAATGGGTGTTTCAACCACTGAAGGCACCCAGTGATCGTACCAACAGGTTGTTCTTCCCATCAAAGTTGCCCAGTGACCGTGCCAATGAGCTATTTAGACCACTGAAGGTGTCTAGCGACTGTGCCAATGAGCTCTTTTTCCCACCGAAGGTGCTCAGCGATCGTGTCAACAGATTATTTCGACCACTAAAGGTAGCCAGTGACTATGCCAATAGGCTCTTTTTCAGACCAAAGGTGCCCAGCGATCGTATCAACGAGCTATTTTGGCCGCCAAAGGTAGCCTATGATTGTGCTAATGGGCTATTTCCGCTACTAAAGGTGCCCAGCGATTGTGTCAATGGGCTCTTTTTTTCCACCAAAGGTGCCCAGAAACTGTGTCAATTGGCTGTTTCAGCCACCAAAAGTGTCCAACGGTCGAAGGTGTCTAACGACCATGCCAACAGGCTATTTTAGCCTCCAAAGGTGTCTAAAGACTATGCCAACAGGGTCTTCTCCCACCAAAGGTGCCCAGTAACCATCCCAACGGGTTGTTGCAATCACCTAAGCAGCCCAGCAACCTAGCCAATGAGCTATTTTTCCCATCAAGGGTGCCCAGTGATTCTACAAACAGGTTGTTTCAGCCACCAAAGTGCCCAACAATCGTGACAAAGAGCTCTTTTTCTGATCAAAGGTGCCCAACAACTGTCAATTGGCTGTTTCGGCTACTGAAACTGCCCAGCGACCTTCCCAGCGGGTTATTTCGGCCACTAAATGTGTCTAGCAACCGTTCCAAGGGGTTCTTTTTCCCACTGAAGGTGCCTAGTCACCTTGCCAATGGGTTGTTTATAGCACCAAAGGTACCTAGTGACCATGCCAACGAGCTATTTTTCCCACCAAAGGTGCCCAGTGACCGTGCCAATGGGCTATTTCGACCACCAAAGTTGTGAAATGACTGTGTCAACAGGCTCTTGTTCCCATCTAAGGTGCCCTAGGACCATGCCAACGAGCTGTTTTTCCCACCAAAGATGTCCAGCGACCGTGCCAACGGGCTATTTTGATGACCAAATATGCCCAGCAACCGTGTCAACGAGGCCTTTTTCCTACCAAAAGTGCCTAATGATTGTGTCAAAGCACTATTTCGGCCATCAAAGTTTACCCAGCACCTTGCCAACAGGCTATTTCTACTGCCGAAGGTGTCCAACGACCATGTTAACAAGCTATTTCAGCCACTGAAGGTGCCAAGCGACTTTGACAACAGGTTGTTTTTTGATCGAAGGTGTCCAACGATTGTGTCGACGGGCTAAGTCAGCCACTGAAGGTGCCTAGCGATTATGCTAATGGGCTATTTTTCCCACGGAAGTTACCCATCGACTGTGCCAATGGATGTTTTGGCCACCAAAGTTGCCTAATGACCCTACCAACGAGCTATTTTTTCCACCAAAGATGCCTAGTGATTGTGTCAATAGGCTGTTTCGGTGACCCAAGGTGCCCAGCGACTATAGCAGTGGGCTCCCTTTCCCACCAAAGGTGCCCAATGAACGTGCCAATAGGTTGTTTCGGCTATCGAAGCTACCCAGTAACTGTGCTAACTGGTTGATTTGGCCACCGAAGGTGTCCAGTAACTGTGTCAACGGGTTGTTTTGTCCATTGAAGCTGCCCAACCATCATGCCAACGGGCGATTTTGACACCGAAGGTGTCCAGTGATAGTGCTAGTGTGTTGTTTTCCCAACCAATGTTGCCAATCGACCTTGCCAACAGGTTGTCTCTGTTAAGTCAAAACAGACTTCACGTACTAAATAATTTTGATGACAAACAAGAGAAATATAAAAAATGAAAAGTAG
>JAOSBK010067697.1:0-15106 GCA_027568895.1 Erythroxylum shatona
ACTAATTGATTGTATTGTGTAATTGAGTTAAATACTCACGATTGAATCAATGGAAATCATCTTTTCATTTCTCTTTATGGTATCAGAGATCGACTCTCTCACGAGGATTTTTTTTTTGATCCAGCATCTCTTCATCGTCCCATCTCCGTTGTCCTCTCCCCAATCATCCTCGATGGCACCATATGTTACCAACTCCGATAATACCTCCTCCACAACCATAGTTCAGTTTAATCCGGCTTCGCAATTGCCGATCAAACTCACTGGATCTCAAAATTTCGCAACATGGAAAGCGCAAATTTCGACCCTCATGAATGGCCATGATCTCCATGGTCATCTTGATGGCTCCCTACCCGTCCCTCCCAAAAACATCACTGAAAACAACAATACCACTCCCAATCCTGCCTATCACACATGGTTCCGGCAGGATCAATTGATCCAAAATGCCATAATGTGCTCAGTCGATCCCACACTAGCCTCCGTTGTAGCCAATGCATCCTCAGCCCAATCGGCCTGGTCTAACCTTCATACGGCATTCGCCAACAAGTCCCAAACCTGGATATTCAGCCTACGTGCACAGCTTGCCCGTCTCACAAAAGACACCAAAAGTGTTGCCACCTATTTGCGTGAAATTCGGTCCATCACCGACGAGCTTGCAATAGTCGGAGCGCCAGTCTCCAATGATGAACTCATCATCAAAGTCCTCAGTGGCATAGGCTTGGAGTTTCGCGAGATTTCAGCCGCCATTAGGTCTCGTGACTCCCAGATCACTTATGAGGAGCTCTATGAGAAGCTCACTGACCACGAGCTATTTCTCCAATATGAAGAAGCCAAGAAACCTCTATCCATTCCTGTCACAGCCGCTGTTGCTCACAAACAGCCCTCACCACGCCACGGTTCAGGCTCAAACAACTATCGTCGCCAATGTAATTATGCTGGACAATCTGCGAATCAGAACTGGCGCTCGCAGAACAACCGCCAGAGGAGAGCCCGTTCACCGCAACAGGAGGAATCCGACAATGCTGTCCGCTGCCAATTATGTCAGAAAATTGGACATACGGCACGAGTCTGCCGATCAACATCTCATGATCACCACCGAGCCCGTGCTAATTTTGCCGGTTACATGACTTCTCAACAGGACCCTTGGATCCTTGACAGTGGTGCCACGCATCACATGGTGTCAGATGCACAACAGTTAACCACCGTTCATGACTACAATGGGCCGGAAGAGATCACTTTGGGTAATGGTCAGTCTATTCCGATCACTCATACCGGTAACAAACATCTAAATCTATCCAACAACCATTTCCATTTGAACAATGCCCTATGCTCATCTCATATTGCCTATAACCTTGTTTCCGTTGCTCAATTTTGTCGAGACAACAATACATTTGTTGAATTTTTCCCCTTTTCTTATGTTGTGAAGGATATGAAGACGGGGGCGCCACTAGTTCAAGGGCAAAGTAGGGGTCATCTTTATCAGTGGCCACCAAAAGCAATTCCCGACAAACCCGAATGCAATGTTGTGGCATCAAATATCCTGTGGCATAGGCGTTTGGGTCATCCAAATGATCGCACTTTAAATAAAATGTTGCATCAGTTTTCGATTCCTTTAAAAACTTTTACTTTCGTTTGTAATTCATGCAACTCAAACAAAATGCACAGGCTTCCTTTTTCAAACAATACCTTGCAAAGTACCTCACCTTTACAAATCATTTATAGTGATCTGTGGGGTCCTTCCCCGGTTTTATCTATTGACAACAAACGGTACTACGTATTATTCGTAGATCAGTTTTCAAAATACATGTGGCTATTTACACTGCAAAATAAAAGTGATGTTTTCCAAACCTTTCAACAATTGCATCCCATGCTCGAAAGACGATTTAATACAAAACTTATCTCGTTATACACTGATGGTGGGGGTGAATTTCAGGGTCTTGACCACTACCTTCAATCAACCGGCATTGAGCATCTTGTCTCTCCACCATATACACCTCAGAGAGTAGCTACAGTAGAACGCAGACACCGCCATATAATAGAAACCGCTAAAACTCTACTTCACCAAGCAAGCATGCCCACATCCTTTTGGAGTTTTGCTTGCACTCACACTGTATACCTTATAAATCGCATGCCCTCACCAACTCTAGATAACAAGAGCCCATATGATATCCTTTTTCATTCAAAGCCGAAAATTGCAACCATTAAAACTTTTGGTTGTCTTTGCTATCTATGGTTAAAACCATATTCAGCCAACAAACTTCAACCGAAATCCAAACCTTGTGTCTATTTGGGATTCTCGACCAAGCATCATGCCCATCAATGCTATGACCCTCTCACCTCTAAAATCTTTGTATCTCGAGATGTCATTTTTCATGAGGAAGAATTCCCATTTAATACTATGTTTTCTAATCTCAAGGATAATTCTTCAACATTAGCCTGGGAAATTTTGCAGGATGTTAGCCATGATCAATCGAGTCTGGCAACCACCCCATGTTTTGACCTGCCTTCACCATTGCATTCGGTGCTGACCCCTGCTCCTACCTTGTCCTCGGTGCCTTCGGCTTCAGGTACATCTCCACCACCTCTCTCGGCATTACCCTCTAAAACCACTGAGCCAGCTCTTGATCACCCGCTACCAACCCATACAGTACTCGATCAACCTAGAGTGTACCACAGACGCTCTCGGTCAACCTCGTCCCTACCGCAAACCACACAGCCCCCTGACCCGACACCAATTGTGCCATCAAACAACCCTACATCCGCTCCTCCAACCGATGATACTTGTGCACCTTCTAACCCCTCCTTGGCCACCTCAACTCACCCTATGCTGACCCGCTCCAAAACCAATAACCTCTAGCCTCGACAGTTTGCTGCATCGGTCGCTTTGTCACCCACCTACATTCCCCGAACACCCAAACAAGCCCAAACCATTGCTCATTGGCGACAAGCCATGCAAGCTGAATATGACGCCCTTGATCGGAATAACACATGGACCCTTGTCCCATTTGACTCTTCCAAAAACATTGTTGGTTGTAAATGGTTATTTCGTATTAAGTATCGGTCTGATGGCTCTATAGACAGGTATAAAGCTCGAATGGTTGCGAAAGGGTACACTCAGAGACCGGGCATTGATTATCATGCTACGTTCAGCCCGGTAGTTAAAGCGGTGACAGTTCGTCTTGTCCTGACTATTGCAACTCAAAACTCATGGCCGATTCATCAATTGGATGTGAATAATGCCTTTTTATAGGGTCACCTTGACGAGGAGGTATACATGCAGCAGCCACCGGGTTTTGAGAATGCTAATTTTCCCAAACATGTGTGCAGGCTAAATAAAGCCATCTATGGCCTGAAACAAGCTCCTCGAGCTTGGTATAATGAGTTGAAATCATATCTTTTGCAGCTTGGTTTTGCCGCAGCCAAGTCCGACTCCTCTTTATTTATGATACATCGGCAGAATGCCACCATCTACGTTTTGGTTTATGTGGATGATATTCTTATTACTGGGAGTAGCTTGAATGGTGTTCGTTCGGTCATTGATGCCCTATCAAACATGTTTTCTCTCAAGGATCTCGGCAGCTTGCACTACTTCCTTGGAGTTGAAGTCACTTCCTCCACACATGGCTTGTTTCTCTCACAGAGTAGGTACATCTTGGACACGCTTGATGAGCTCAACATGGCTGACTGTAAGGGGGTACTGACACCAATGACCTCTACAATTGACTTGTCCACATCCTCTACCGATTCTTTGGCTGATGCCACCCTTTATCGACGAGTTATTGGTAAGCTTCATTACCTGGCCTTTACCCGACCTGATATTGCCTACACCGTCAACAAGCTGTCGCAATACATGCATGCTCCGAGAGAAGTCCATTGGCGTGCTGCAAAGCGGGTACTACGATGTCTCAAACAAACGGTGGATCTTGGGCTTCTGATTGATCCCAAACCTGATCGAACTCTTCGTGTGTACTCGGACTCTGACTGGGCTGGTGATCCACTCGATCGTACCTCCACCACTGGGTTTATTGTTTATCTTGGTCAGACTCCGATCTCGTGGTCCTCCAAGAAACAAAGGTCAGTTTCAAGGTCCTCCACTGAAGCAGAATACCGAGCAGTAGCAGCCGCTGTCTCGGAAACCAATTGGATCCAACACTTACTTTCTGAGCTTCGCATTGTGTTGCCTAAAGAACAGACGGTATATTGTGATAATGTTAGCACCACATACATTTGTGCCAACCCAGTCCTGCACAGTCGTATGAAATATGTTGCGATCGATTTTCATTTCGTTCGTGAGCAGGTGCAACGTGCCACTCTAAATGTCAAGCATCTCAATGCATTGGATCAAGTTGCCGATATATTCACCAAGCCCCTACCAAGAGCTGCCTTTGATCGGAACCTGTTGAAACTTGGTCTTGGTGAACATACGCTCAACTTGAGGGGGCGTAACAATACACTCACTAGTACCTGATCACAACTCTTATTTACTCGGTCAACTAGCTGTTAATTGCCTGTAAATATGATAGGATTTAGCTCCTGATTTATCCCCTGTAATTAAGCTAACCTTTTGATTTCAAATCACTAATTGATTGTATTGTGTAATTGAGTTAAATACTCACGATTGAATCAATGGAAATCATCTTTTCATTTCTCTTTAGTAGCAACCTTTGATGTCATTGGAAATGAAATTTATAAAGAATTTTTAGGATAGGATATTATTTTCCATAAAGCAGAAACTGATAGGGTCAACCGATTAAAAGCATTAAGACATTTGGATAATATGAGCATATGTGATATTATTATTTAGACCACTTTATTTGTGAATTTCAAACTCATTATTATAAACTAACAAGATCATAACAAGAAATGTATATTCATATATTTATCCAAAAATTACCAACATACTTAAAAACCTAACGGGTTACACAGAAAGAACAGGTTGAAGAGAAAAGTGTTTTAATCAAGCTAGACTTGATCGTAAACTTTGAGAAATTTTGTAATTAAATATGAGATATTTGATGAAAAAATGATCAATATCAAATACTATTATCTTATTTGGGCGTAATTGGTATTGTATTAGAGTTGATTGTAATTTTAATTAAAATTTAATTGAAATTAGAATTTAATTCAATTAAATTACTAAAATGTCCAAATTTTATCATAAATAGACTTAGGATTCAACAGATTTAGCACTCCTTGCCCAATCTTCTCTGTAATAGTTGAAGAGTTCTCTTAACTTGTTCTATAGATACCATTAGAGGCTCAAACATTGTAGTTATAGTAGTTAGGATAAGCCAATTTTAGAAATGGTTCAAGGGAAATAAGGAAAATGATAAAGCTTTATAATAAGATACGAATTATAATTCATACTTTATTATGAAGTATTTGTTAATTATTTTATAGAATTTAAGTGATCTTAATTTTTAAGAAATCAAAATGAAAAAAATTCATAATTTTTTCACTGCTCGCTATTAAATCCTTCCTTAATTTGGAATTAAAATATAAATCTTAAAAATTAAATTAGATTTGATCAATTATAGTCTGAGAAAAAGATCAAAAGTTTTGAAAGCTTGCACTGAATTTAGAATTGAATAATCAATATAACTGAAAAATTATTTAAGAGTTAAAAATATATGAAATTAGTTTCATTAATCATAAAACATCTAATAGAATAGGAAACCAGAATACACGTTGGTTCATAAAACATCTAATAGAATAGGAAACCAGAATACACGTTGGTTTATGGCTGAGAAGACAGCTACTGGAAAACTTCTATAACTAAGGTCATGGCTGTTGGTGTTATGGCCTTAAATCACGTTAGTGGTATCGACAAAATTGTGGATTGCGATTGATGAATATGGCTATTAGTGTGGATATCGTTTTGCTGTTACTGTCGAGACAAAAGGGGGCAGTTACAAGCGCGAAAGCGCAAGCAACTTTGAGCTGTGTCACCATGAGCGTCGAAGGAGATGCCTTGGGGTAGTGACTAGTGACAGTGCTTGTAAAGGCGGGAAACATTGGTGGCTTGGGGAAAACTACTGTCGCTTGGCATGAAGCATTAGATCTGGGAGGGACGCGTCTCCTCACTTAACTTTAGGTGGACGAGATCCACTGAAGGCGGCGACAGCATCTGGTAGTACAGGCTCAATAAGTGCCGTAACATAGTATAACCTACCGATGACAAGACCTGTCTGAGTAACAGAAATAACGTAATTCTAATAAAATTAACTTTCAAGTATAAAATAATGTATTCCAAATTTAAATAAATTAAATTATATACCAAATAAATTTGAAAATTGTTTTAAAATCTCAAAATTCAATTCTAAAATTAAAGTAATTATTTTTAATTTAATTAACATTAATAATTATATTGATTCTTAATTTATAATTTTTAGACTTTTTAAAATTAATTGAAAAATGTGTTTCTTAATTAAAATTTTTTATTTCAATTTGATTGAGATAAATTAATTATTTAGAGAATTACTATTCTATTTATTTAGAAATTATTTTTATCTATGAATAATAAGTTTCTTGATTTATTAGAAAAGATATTTTTATTTCTTTACTATTTTAATATAGTTTTCTAATGTTTTTAAAAAATATTTTCCATTTAATTAAGAAATCAATCTATAGATAAATATTAAAGGACTTTCTTAATTAATTAGAAATGTTTTATTTAATTTTGAAAGTAGTTTTCCTTAATATTAGAAAATAGTTTTGTAATTAGGAAAATTATTTCTAGATAGATTTGAAATATTTTTCTGATTAGATTAAAATTCCTTGTTGAATTTGAAAAGGGGAGTCTTTCTAATTTATAATAAGTAAGAAGCATGATTTATTGAAAATTGGTTTCAATTAAATTTTCTTAAAGGAGTCAAGATAATTCAAAATATTTTTTAATTATAATTAAAAAATTTGTATTTGAAATAGAGATTTAATTCATTTAGGAATCAATGGTTTAATCTAGTTTAATTATCCAAGGAGTTGAAAATATCATTTTAGATTATAAAGATCAATAACTAAAATCAAATGAAGATTGATATTTTATACATATAATTTGATTATGAGTGCAATATTATATATGAGATGAATTGTATATGTCATATCTATGATATATTACATAAAATTTTGTGTTTAATAAGATGAACAAAATTTAATCCCTTGCTAAAATGTTAAGCAAATGATGATTGTTGCTTTCCATTGGTATAAGAATAAACCAAAGTTTTGTTTATAGGCTTGTTAAGCAAACTCAAGAACAATTTAACCCAAATATCCCAAATATATTTAGTCTTATAACAGTAGATCCTACTTAACTAAATTTGTGTGATTTAGATGAGCAAACTCATTATCATTTAAATTTAAAAGCAGGGTTAGGAATAATATATGAGACATGGTTTGATAAGAGTTGTTCCCTAACGGATTTAAGAGTCATATGAGATATGATTGATGAAGATGTTACCTACCTAATTTAAGTTTAGCTAGTTTATTAAGCAAAATCAAAATCAACTAATTTTGAATGGGATCTTAGCCCACTATAGAGATTAGAGTAATATATTTCAAATAAAATAGTAAGAATAATCAAATATACGATTAAAGTTTGATCTTATTTGATAATCATGAAGTATAATCAATTACTTGCTTTCTTACATATATATTCTGTTTTGAGTATAAATTACCTTACTTAATATAATTGATACTAAGAATAGTGAAATAAATTTCTTAGACATGGGTTATGTTTGAAAATTCTCAAAGTTTGATAGAAAATTTACATATCTATTATACAATTTTCTATTAATTCCTATAGAGGATTTTGTAATAAATTTTTAGAGATATGTCAAAATCATATTTATGAAAAAATATTTTGACAGTTTGAGTTGACTAATGTCTCATAAACTTTAAGGACAACATGTAAGATATATGTCACAATTACGACAGTAAGATGAAAAAGGTTGCAGAAAGTAGAGCTGATATGTATAATATCTTAGTGGAATTATTCCACTCATGTTTAACCTACTAAAAGCATAAACATATATTACAATTGAATTCATTTGCTATAGTATTACAATAGTTATCATAAAAACAAAATTGATTTTATGACTTTTCTTACTTATATATGTTATGATAGAGATATGCCTGTTATTTTTAGTTCATAATTATGAGAATTTGATACCGAGTTTAGATTTGACATTATTATAATGATTAAAGCATTATAAGAAATAGAATGTCGAGCAAAAGTAGTGGATCTAGATTTATACAAATAGTTTCTATATATTGGTCTAAAGTAGACTTATGCTTAACATAAGTGACAAGAATACAAAGTTGGATAATTGAAACTATCCTTTTATGTCATATTCATTAAATCAACATGATAAGAATCATAAAGTTACATATAAGGAAATATTTATCCTTTTGTTTATGAATCATATGAAACTTGCGAAACTTCTTGATTTGAAGAATAACCAAATCAATCTTTGGTGAAAGAATGATGATGGTATTGAATTGTCAAGTCTTATATAAGTGATGTGTTGGGTGTGATAACAATTCACAAAAGGATGATACATATATATCATTGGATTACTGATGACTTTATATGATATAGTCTTATATATTAAATGAAATATTAATTTAAATTTTCAAAAGTGTCAAAGTATTTAAATCTAAGTAGAAATTAAGCATTGAGAATATTGAAATGTTTTAATGAGATCAATGTGGTAAGATTTAAATTATTCAGTTATATATAAAGAATGAGATTCTCTAATGAATTTCTCCATAACTGAATACCATAAGAGTATGGCTTTGTATAAGGAGGAAAATGCAATGTGATATATTATATGATGCAATATTTATTTCTTCTATAAATAAGCCTAGTACTACCATTTACCTTTGAAAGTTCCAATTAAATCAATTAGCAAGATTTCATATTAGATATCAAACACTAAGACTTTGAAATAGTCAAAGTAAATGATTTTAGAATGCTATGTTTAGTTGAAGCATATATTGTCCACTAAGTTTAAAACTAAATTAGATAGTAAAAGTTTATGAGATATCCAAAAGGTTAGATATAATCTTACTAACCGATAAAAAAAATTATTTGTTTCAATGAATAGTTATAAAAGAATGATTTTAAAAACAAATAGTGGGAGTAAAATGAAATTTGAAAAGTCCAAATCTTATGACAATGCATCCAACTGGAACTAATTCCTTTATTGATACATTTAATGTTAGAGAAGTGCTTTAAAGGCAATCACCTTTAGTACTTATTGTACAAATCATTTTATGATTAATAAAGGCATTTTTAATTATTTCAATGTTCATACATTTATGGATTTGATGTTGATCTTAATTGATTAAATGAAATCATTGATACAAAACATAGCATGGAGGAAATATTGATGAGATCATGATAATGAGATTCCTATTATATGTAATTATGTTAGTATCTAAACTTTCCCTAGTTATAGGATTAATGAGATAAAATATCATTAATCTGGATAGACTAGTACATGTTATACTCCTGATTGGATCAAGAAGTAGATCTCATAAGCTACAGGCATGAGTTATTCAGAGTTAACATGTGGATGCTTACTAAGGGTAGTAAGTACATTGGATTGACCTACTTTGAGACAATTATATGGATATTCTATTCTAGTGTCAATGTTATTCTCATCATAGCAATGGTGCAAGTATCCTTTAACTTAAGGTGCTCAAGGATATCTCGGATACTGATCCTATACTTTGACTCCATTCATCAGTGCCTTTCAGGGGTTATTCATAGGGTGGTGCTTGGGTACAGCTTAAGGTATTTAGAGGTAATTGAGTAGCCAATAAAGGATTCACCACTCTTGATAGAAGGAGATAATACCCACGGCCTCTTGTTGGGTTCATTACTCGAGAGTCTCTAGCTAGAGTAGATATGTTTCATAAAGAGAGTCTTCAATGATACATAGAGGTCATGACATGTTGCTAGATACCACTCTTGACTTACTTGAATTAAGTGTTAATTCAAGTAGCCAACATAACCAAGAACCTAATGGGTCACATATATAGGAGATCCGAAGGATGAGTAAAATGGTCTTAAATGGTGATTTAAGATATAAGAGAGTGCTTTGGGATTGTATCGCGATGTGATCGTGGTAGAAAATGTTGCATAGAGAGGATTAGAAACAAGTGTTTTTGGCTGCTAATTTGGTCACTAACTTCCCAAAACTTCTATTAATGCATGCTCTTCACAGTCATTAACTTCTTGAAACTTCCATTAATGCATGTTATTCATGACTATTAACTTCCTATAACTTCCCATTAATGATGGGAGCTATGGAAGGCCAAAGAGGGCAGAACATAATCGTCATTTTTATGCATCTTATGTAAGACACAAGTGAAAGAAAGTTCTTTCTTACATACACACTCTTTTTCTCTCTACCCCTTACAAGAGTTCTTGTCTTTTCTAGCACAAAGAAAGAATTCTAGCCATCTCCTAGTAAGGTTTCATCCTTCTATCTACGTGTGGACTTTCATTAGAGACGGTCTACATTGATTGTTATGGTTTACGACAACCCAACGCGGAGAAGATTAAAGAACGAAGGAGATCGTCAGAAAAATATGTAAACATATTACAGTTCATGTTTTTATTTTTTATATCTATATGCATGAGTAGAAATATTTTTTTGAGGTTTTGTTTTATTTTATGCTGTGTATATTTGATATATATTATGTATGAGATGCATGATCGGAACCTAACAGTAGTATCAGAGCCATCTTGTGCATTGTTAGACGTAGAATACATGATATGTGAAAACTGTTTTATAGTTGTGACAACTTAGAGTCATGTAATGTTTTGTTCGAAATTAATTATAGAAAAATGGTTTTCATGATTTTTTCACCAATCTGTTCATAAAATGTAAGTGAATGATTCAGTGTGATTGAAAATATTTTTAATGTGATTAAAATATTTGATTTCAAATTTACAATAACATGCATGAAATATGTCTTTCTGCTGGGCATGTGATGTCTATTGGATAAACTGATGAAGTTACAAATGATTTTCATGGAATTTGATTATGGAAAAATTATGTGAAAATATTTGGGATGTGTTTATGCCTTTGTAAGTTTTGTAGAATTATTTAAAATGTTTTAATAATTTTATCAAACAATTTTCAGATCTGGATAGCTTTCCAGAAATTGTAGAATCTGTTTTGTTTGGTGTTTTTGTATGTTTATGTTTCGGTTATAGAACCTTCAAAATATTTTTATATGATAAAAATGTGTTAATTGGATGTTTGATGCATGCCTAAATGATTTTTCTCGAAATTTGATTTCCAGAAAAATTTTAAAAGTCATATTTGTCATTTTTGGTGTCTTATTGGTATTTCGGTGATCATAATAATTTTTGGGTGATTCCTAAATTAATTTGATCATCATGAAATGACCTAGAGATGCTTGGAATGATGATTTGATGTTCTAGAAATTTAGGAAAATTATAGAAATTAATTTTGAAATAATTTTAGTATAGGAATATATTTTCTAGTAAGATTAAAAAAATTAGCATATGTGACAAAATTGATTATGAATTATTTTAAGGTAAATTAATTATGAATTAATTTCTAGAATTAGGCATTCATGTTAATTAGATTAATATTAACTCCATATGAAATAACATACAATAGTAATTTTAGCCAAGTTTGTAAAAGGAAGATAGTAAATCTAAGTGTTAGTTTCAGCTTAGATCCAAGTGTTGGATTAGGCCATCCATAAGATGTCATAACCAAAATGATGTGTTTACATATATGCATTAGAGAATGCATGGTTAGGAGAATGTTTGGGCTTACATGATGGATGGTTATGGGCTTAGGCCCAATTTGATTGGCTAGTCCATATCATGCCATATGGTTATAGTGTGTATATATAAGACCATCTAACATATATATATGAGTTATATATATAAGACCATCTAAGTTAGATGAGACCTTAGTCAAACCCCTCACTTAGAATATTAAAACTAACGTCTTCTTTTAATATAGCGAGAACCAGAGTCCTTCTAAAGTTAAGGTTGTTGGGTAAACCCAATCCTATTTTACATGGATATGTTTGAACTATGAAAATAAGATTTTCGGATTAATGGGTCAGTTTTAACTAGAAACGTTGGTTTGTTAGGCAAACCCGAGCTCAACATGGACAGAGGCAAAGTTAAGTAGTGTACATTAGATGTACACATGTCAAAAGTTGATAGCCTAATGGATGTGCACACATCAACAGTTGATAGCATTAGATTCGATAATTGCATTGGAGATGCAATTGGTATGATCGATACCTATCGGTCAAACTAAGGTGTCTTATTGGGCAAACCTCAGGTCATTCTTAGGGATATTAGATATTAACCTACGAGGAGAATTTCTCTATGAGTTCTCTCAAATTTATATTAAAGGTTATGAATTCATGAAAATAGTAGGAGTCATAATGCTTGTTATTAAAGTCCTTATAGACTTGCATTTAAGTACATTATAATTTTCTCTCTTTGATGAAAGGTTGCTATTGCCTGAGTCAACACTATGAGTACTAGTGTGAATATAATATCATTAATGGCAACTAACAAGTTGACTGGACCAAACTTCCTTGACTAGCTCAGGAACTTGAGAATAGTTCTCAAGTCTGAGAAGTTTAGTTATGTCTTAGAAGAACCACTTCCTGATCACCCTGCTACTAATGCCTTTGATGGTAATCGGAGGGCATATAGGAAGCTTCTTGATGATAGTGAGATGGCTAGTTGTATTATACTAGCCACTATGTCACCAGAGATGTAAAAGCAGCATAAGGCTATGGATGCTCTTACTATAGTTTATCATCTTAAGGAGCTCTTTGATGAGCAATCAAGGTCCAAAAAGTTCGAGCCTTCACGATTGCTCTTCCACTCTAAGATGGTTAAAGGGACATCCCCAGTGTAGTACGCACTAAAGATGAATGGCTACATCAAGTGATTGGCCTCCTTGGGTTTTGTTTTGGATCATGAATTAAGTACTGACTTAATTTTGATGGATTTAACCGATAGTTACTTACAATTTGTACTTAATTATTGGATGAACAATATATCTAGCACAATTCCCGAGATGGTCAACATGCTTAAGGCAGTTG
This sequence comes from Erythroxylum shatona, assembly GCA_027568895.1. Lineage (NCBI taxonomy): Eukaryota > Viridiplantae > Streptophyta > Magnoliopsida > Malpighiales > Erythroxylaceae > Erythroxylum > Erythroxylum shatona. The sequence continues at coordinate 13,120 of JAOSBK010067697.1, forward strand.
AGCCATTTATCCATAAGGAAAAGGTTGTGATGTTGGTGGACTCTTCTGGTTCGAAGAAAGGAGTCAAAAGAAGAAGAAGTCCATAGGGCCTAAAGGAGGTGTCAAGAATGCAAAAAAGACTGCCTTAAAGGGAACTTGCTTACACTGTGGCAAGGATGGCCACTGGAAGAGAAACTGCAAGGACTATCTGGAGTTCATGAAGTAGAAGAAGACATTTGATGACTTTTAGACCTAATACATACTGATATATATAGTCCGATGTCTGTATATGCCAAAGGTGGTTTCTTATACTTCATTACCTTTATTGATGATCATTCTCGATATGGGTATGTGTATCTTATGAGATATAAGTCTGAAGCCTTTGAAAGGTTGAAAGAATTCAGAAATGAAGTTAAGAAACAACTTGGGAGAAGTATTAAATCACTTCTATCAGATCGAGGTGGTGAATACTTAAGCTAAGAGTTTTTGGATTATTTCAAGGATAATGGAATATTATCCCAGTGGACTCCACCTTACACGCCACAACACAATGGTGTGGCTGATAGGAGAAACTGAACCTTGTTAGACATGGTGAGGTTTGTAATGAGTTAGCGGATTTACCAAAATCTTTTTGGGGGTATGCACTCGAAACTTTTCTTTATATATTAAACAGAGTCTCATCTAAGTCAGTTGATGTTACTCCAAATGAGATATGGACTAATAAGAAACCCTATCTTTCTCATATGAAAGTTCGGGGTTGTCTTGCTTATATGAAGCTAATTTAGTTAGATAAGCTTGAAGCTAAATCAGACAAGTGTATATGTTGCAGGATATTCTAAGAAAATTATAGGATATCAGTTCTACCATATTTTAGAACAAAAGGTGTTTGTTTCAAAACATACTGTCTTTTTAGAGAAAGAGTTTCTTCTAAGAGAAGTCAGGCAAAATTGAACTTATGAAAGTTCAAGAGGCTCAAACAGACACAGATCAACTGCCTGGACTCGAGACTATTATTCATGAAATGAAACAATAGTTCAACCTTCTGACACACAAGAAGTACGTAGATTCGGTAGGATACATCATGTTCCCGAGAGATACGAATTTCTCATAAATGAACTTAATGACGTATTACTCATAAAAGATGATAAGCCTATTACCTATGAAGAGGTTCTAAAGAGTTCCAAATCTGACAAATGGCTTTAAGTTATAAAATCCAAAATGGATTCCATATATGAAATTCAAATATAAAATTTGGTTGACCCACCCAAACGGATAAAACCCATAGGGTGTAAATGGGTTTTCAAAAAGAAAATTAACATGAAGGGTAATATAGTTACCCATAAAGCTAGGCTTGTAGCTAAAGGTTATCTTCAAAGGCATGGTGTTGACTATGGCGAAACGTTTAGCCCAATAGTTATACTTAAATCCATTAGGATACTCCTAGCCATTGTTGCTTATTATGATTATGATACATATCAAATAGACGTGAAGATGATTTTCCTTGATGGAAACTCCTTAATGAAAACCTAACCGAGGATGTGTATATGACACAACCTAATGATTTAATATCCATGAATGAAGAAAAGGTATGCAAGCTTCAGAAATCCATTTATGGATTGAAACAAGCATCCAAGAGTTATAATATCTGATCTAATGAGACAATCAAAGAATCTGGTTTCTCACAAAATCTGGATGAGCCGTATGTGTATAAGAAGGTTAATGGGAGTGCAATCATGCTCCTTGTACTATATATAGATGACATATTGCTAATAGGGATCGATGTCGCTGCTTTGCAATCAGTCAAAATTTGGTTAGCTAAGAACTTCTCTATGAAAGACCTTAGAGAAGCAACTTATATTTTGGGATAAGGATATATAGAGTGTAACATCCTACCCCCGACGGGAAGGGTAGAATAGTAATTTGGAAAGGGTCGAGAGGGATTAGGACTGTTCGAAAGGTTCATACATATGCTTACATGGGAATAGTGAAAATTGCACATGAAAATGAC
>JAOSBK010067723.1:0-15104 GCA_027568895.1 Erythroxylum shatona
AAATTCTTTTGCAAAAGGATGGAACCCTCAAACATATTTAAGCATAGCATTGCCATTCCAAGCACACAATCCAATCGAGCAGTAATGTAGTACAGATTAACGTAGAATTAACCCGCGTTTTGAAAACGAAAAAACATACAAATGTGCAAGAAAAAGGGAAAGAAGAAACATGAAATATAATATAGGGAAGTAAACTTTTGGAATAAACCCAACCCAGAAACTAAAAACAACATTGAACTCAAACAGTTTCGTGCAAGATTAAGCAGTAAAAATCTAAACTTGTGAGGCAAAATTAATCTATCCTTCCAGCCAATGAAACAAGGAAAACAAAGACAACAAACAAAGAAAGAACATCTCTTTTTGAAAAGGAAAAGTGAAGTGAGATTGGAAATAACCTGGGAATCGAAGGGGAGGTAAGATTGGAAAATCTCTCAATACCCAAATGGCGCAGTGGTGTTCTCGTGACAGTACGAGTAAGCAATGTCTTCCCAAGAAAATAGCAGCGATAGTGCATCACTGCAGTTGGTTTCAGGTCCCACGACTTTCAAATTCCACTAAAGACGATAATAATATCATGCCCTTGCCCTTGCCCTTGCCCGTTTACTTAAAGGCAATGCTATCGTGTAGGATGCTCCTGTGAAACTCAGATCCCTACTTGGTTGGTGATTGAAGCCATTAAAAAGTGTGGCAATGGGAACAAGTATACAAGTGTTACAGTTTGTCATCTTTGAAGTTTCGTGCGGGTTTGATAAGCCAAAAAAGATAGCAGAAACAAGTAGTTATGTGATATTTCTTCATATTTTGCATCGAAAAGGAAAACTATTCTATTTAAGGCGCTTTCTTGTCGCTTTATGAAAAGAACAGTACATGAGATGGGTGAAGTCCTTCCTACGAGGGAAAATGCTTTGCTGTGAATTATTCAATGTTTTGAGTACGGTATTTATGGGCTGGTAGCAGAGTAAAAATAGTACTATATCAAAAATTAGTTGTACAGAACTTAAATATCGATCAGAATCAGCTCGTATGGGTTGGTATTGTCAGTATGTCAGTACTGAAAATTTAAAAACATTAAATTATTGATGCATGTTAATTAAAATAAAATAATAATAATAATAATATAATTAATTTTATAAATAAGAGAGTATTTAAAATTTTTAATATAAAGATTAACAATTAAAATGAGTGAAGAGGAGGTGAGAAATAGTAATTTTTAAAGTAAAGATAAATATGTCAAATAATTTATAACAAAATGTTTCTTTTTTGTCATTTTCTCAATTTCACTTTTAGACGAGATAATATGGTGTATGTAAATTAAGAAACATTGTTTAAGAAACATTGTTTAAACTTTAAATTGAATACTAAACAAGTTAAACTTAATTTAGTTTTATATATAATTAACAATATTTTGGTTTGATATAAAATATGTATTTAAAAATTAATATATTTAAATGATAATAGATATGTGTATTAAATTAAACTAAAATATTATTAACTATATACAAATTTAAATTAAAGTCTAATTAATTTAATATCAAATTTAGACAATGTTTATTAAATTAGGGATAATTTTTGTTAGTTTACGTCCTACAGCCAATCGCTTTGGTTGTAGTTTAGTGACAATTATTTAAAGACATTCTTTATCTTGTACATGTTTAGATGTATATGATAAAGTCCATAGGATAATTATACATTACAAATGAAATTATAATAAGATTATAATTATGATATTCATATTGCATTTATGTAGTATCCCTAAATTGTTCTTAATCATTGTATTAGGACTAAACATTAATAAAATGTAAAAAGACGAGCACACGTTATATTTTTCCTTATGAAGGAAGTAGTCAATCTCATAGGCTAAAATATTCAGATATTTAAACAAGCATATAGACGCTTATTAGAGAATAAGTTCACTGAACAGATACGATATGAGAAATCCACTTTGAACATTACTTGTATGTTTATGAAATTCTTATTATGATGATTGTATAAGTGATTCTTTGACTTGAGGTCACCAAAGTTTTCTTATATAGGCATTGTTATGTTTTGATACTACTTATGACCTATTTAATCATGAGTCTGTCAATCGGTAGTTATTTGATGTAACATGAACTATATGGAGGTAGTTGTGTGATTAAGGTATGATTCATCACCCTAAAGTAATTACGGAGAATGTTCAATTGTTTTTTTAAAATTGAATGTTTCGTTGTTCTCGATTAGTGTTAATTCAGAAAATCTTTGGCCAAGGTAGAATACGCTTTGTAAATAATTTACAAATTTCATTAATTAAATCAATAGCTAATGGCGGAGAGCTAATATGATCATACTCAAAATAGAGTAGACATTAACTTCATGTTCTATGTCTAATTGGAACATTGAGTAATGAAATGATTAAATTATACAAAAAAATCATGCACGAAAAGGATAGTCAAAATCACTTTGATATTCCTAAAAAATTTTGTGGTCATAATGCGCTGCTAGACACTAATTTAGAGCTATGATTATAAATTGTTTAATTGAAGAATTAAAGATAAATTAAAAAGAGTTTTAATTTATCTAATTCTAATTCTAATTTTAATTCTAATTATGAATTATAATTTATAATTATTGTCAACATAATTGAGAACTTAATGGATCTCACATATAGAATGGGTTGAAGAGAGCAAAGTTTTTTTAATCAAGTTGGACTTGATTATAAAGTTTAAGAAACTTTATGAATAAATACCAGATATTTAATAAATACGGATCAATATGAAAATTAAATCTAATTAGGCATAATTGGTATTTAGTTATAATTATTTGAAATTCTAATCAAAGTTTAATTAAAATTAGAATTTAATTTCAATTAAATTACTAAAATGTCCAAAACTTATTATAAATAAGTTTAAGATCTAATGGAACTAATACTTTTGTTTAACCCTCTCTGTAAGAGTTACAGAGTTCTCTCAATCTATTCTGTAGATAATGTTAGAGGCTGAACATTTGTGCAGCTATGGTAGTTGAGACGAATCAATTTCGAAAACGATTTGAGGGATACAATAAGATAAATATTAAGCTTCGGAATAAGGTACGAACTTATATTCACGCTTTATTGTGATTTATGTGTTAATCACTTTATAAAATTAAATTAATCTTGGTTTTTAGGAAGCCAATTTGTGAAAATTTTTCGTAATTATTCCGTCTCAGTTTCCTAACAAATTTCTCATCCAAACGCTAATTAAGATAGTTCAAGATTCTATTGAAAGTTTAAAATCTCTATAACTTTTTTATTTTGAGCTTTTTGTGAAAATATAAAAATGCAATCGAGAATACAATTGTGTCTCAAAGTAAGTTAATTAAACAAACAACTCTATAAAGGACACACCCTAGGATACTAACATGTCCAAATTGTTAACTTTTTTAAAAAATGTAAATTTTGAAAGAAGTTACTAAACTTTTTATAGTATCTCGAATCATTACAATCAGAGTTTGGATGAAAAAAATTAAGTTAAATATAAGAAGCATTGTCTGAATTAGATATTAGATAAACTAGAGTTAATTTAGTTTTATATATAATTAATTATATTTTGGTTGATATAAAATATCTATTTAAAATTTAACAAATGTAAACTTTTGCAATTCCTTTCTCACCCTTATGCTGAAGCACAACACTTCTACTGACTCTAACTTCAGATACCATTCCAAATGTAAGAAGCTTTCATTAATTAACTTATGTTTTGCAGATGATCTTATTTTTCTAAGCAGGGAAAATGTTCATTTAGTCTCCCTATTGATGAGTACTCTCAATACTTTTAAGGAGCTGTCTGGACTGAATATCAATCTTCATAAAAGTTATTTCTTACTTCCCAAAAGTGATGCTCACCTTTCTAATTCCTTGTTATGAGCAATTAGAATAGAAAACAAAGATTCACCTCTTCAGTATTTGGGCATTCTTATTTCATTTAAGAGACCTTAATGTATCCCCTTATTAGAAAAAATTTAGAAAAGATTAGGGTCCTGGACTAATAGAGCCATGTCCTATGGAGCGAAACTTCAGCTTTTGAAGTCGGTAATTATGTTAATGCAAACTTATTGGTATTCCTACATATTCCTCTCTAAAGGGCTTATTAAAACTATTGAAAAGCTGATGAAGTAGTTTCTATGGAGAAAAGGAAATGGTGAGAAAGGAATTGCAAAAGTGAGTTGGAAGCATATCTGTCAACCGAAGGAGGCAAATGGCTTAGGTTTGGAGTCAATCAGCAAGAAAAACAACTTACTTATAACCAAGAGAATTTGGAGAATCCTAAGTGAAAAACAATCATTGTGGACCAAATGGATTCACATCTACATATTAAAAGGTGAGAGCCTTTGGGCTCTAAGAATCAAAGACAATTATTTTTGGTTCTTTAACCAAATTCTCATATTGAAGGAAGAAGTTCAGCAGCACATAACTTGTCAAATAAGGGCAGGGGAAAGAATTTCTCTATAGTATGATAACTGGACAGGTCAAGGGGCATTAATTCATAATCAGTTGGCAAGATGTTTATTGGGAAGGCTCCCTAAGAAAGCTAAGCTTCATGAAATAATTAGAAACGACAACTAGATGCTCTCCTCAAAAGAAATTAGACCTTTGCCTATTCCTTAATGTAGAAGCCTTAGGGATAATGAATTATACTTATGGGATAGGATACCTGTATCAGAAATTACTATTAGGGAAACTAAAAAGCAAAGGGATAGGGCAGTTACAAAAGTAGGGTGTTGTTCCCTGATTTAGAGCAAGGTTATTAGACCAAATGCAAGTTTTCTCCTTTAACTAGCTATGTTGAATAGCATCAGCACTATGGATAGATTGAAATTCCTATATTCTTTTAAGATTTGTATTCTTTGCAACCTAGAGGATGAGACTAGGGATTATCTCTTCTTCGAGTGTGGTTTCTCTAAAGAGGTTTGGGCTAGTATTTCTAGTCTATGTGGCCTTGGTACTAATTATTGCAACCTCACTGATATCTTACTAGAGATATCTCAACTGCATATCTCTAAATATGATATGGATATTCTTATGGTCGTTGTTGCTACTAGTCTAAAAACAATTTGGAATGAGAGAAATAATAGGAGGTTTAAAGAGAGATCTAACTATTTACTCTCTCTTATAGAACTCTCTATTGCTAACATTAGGGAACAACTGGTTACAAATCAGTAGAATCTACATTATAGCAGAGGACTAGCTCTCTCATGGAGAATATAGTTCTTTATGTTTATTCATAGATGATCACGATATTCTATAAGGGGTTTCATACAATCTAGGTTACAGGAAAGAAAAAATTTTCTCATGCATAGCTATTTCTAGGTTTCAAGCAGATTCTCAAATTCACCTACTCATGAAAGAAGGAGATTATTGAAGATTGGAAGGAACCTGACTCACCTATAGGTATCAAAATGTATTTGGTGTGCCTCCTTCAGATCTACCACCTCTCTAGTAGAGTCTTGTATGGAGGTTCATTGTTGTCCCTTCCACTCCCCTGATATTAATATGTAGTTCGTTAATCTTTGGAGATTCACATAATCTTTAAAGTTGAAGTCATTATCAAGTTGATTATGCATATCTGAGATGAAATCTCCCTTTGTATAGAGAGACGAGTAGTAAAAGCCACTGCATTGCCTCCACTATGTCACACCTCTAGAGCGTCATCCTCCTCCTACCCAATTGAGTAACTATTTGAAGCTTCGAGAAAGGAGAGATTCTTTTTACCCTAATTACAAAACGACATCGTATAAACTCCCATTTGGTTCTCTGAACGTTGCTGTTTGTTCTACTGTGTGCTTAGTGTTCCTACTTGTTTTATTTCACATGGGAGAGGCCCTCTCCAAAGATGTACACTATTTTATTTCTCTTTAATGAATTTGTTAAATTCTCAAAAAAATATACATTGATATATGTGGTCCATTTCATGTTCCATCTTGGGGCTGTGAAAAGTATTTTATCACCTTTATTGATGACTATTCATGTTATTGTTATCTCTATTTACTGCATGAAAAGTCTCAGTCAGTGGACATTCTGGAGGTGTCATTAATGAGATAGAAAGGTAGTTAAATAGAAAGATAAAAGTCATAAGGTCTAATAAAGGTGGTGAATATTATGGTAAATATGATGAGAATAAAGAGTGTCCAAGACCATTTACAAAATTTCTTCAAAGTCAGGGCATTTGTGTATAGTATACAATGCTCGGTACACCACATTATAATGGTGTAGCTGAAAGGTATAATCCTACTCTTATGGATATAGTTAGGAGTATATTAAGTTACACAAATGTACCTTTATCTTTATGGATGTATACATTTAAGACATCTACTTATCTACTTAATAGGGTTCCTAGTAAAGCAATTCCTGTGGCGCCTTATTAATTGTGGACAAGTAGGAAACCTAGCTTGAGGCACCTGCATGTTTGGGGTTGCCCAACCGAAATAAGGATTTATACTCCTCATGAAAGGAAACTTGATGTAAGAACTATGAGTGGTTACTTCATCAATTATCTAGAAAAGTCAAAATGGTACAAATTTTATTGTCCTAACCATCATACAAGAATAGTTGAGTCTGATAATGCTAGGTTTATTGAAAATAGACAAATCAGTGAGAATGGGGAACCACGAAAGATGGATATTCAAGAGATTCAAGTATAAAATCCTTCACTTAAGATCTCTTCTCAAGTTGTTATTCCTCTTGTTGTATAGCAGTCACGTAATATATCAGAGCAACAAGTTAATATTTCAAACTCACAAGAAGATAATGGCAATAATGAACCAGAAAATAATGTGCAAGTCACAAATGATCAAGTGATACCACTAAGAATAGAATAGCGAAGGTCTATAAGGGAGAAAAGACCAGCTATATTAGATGACTATGTGGTGTACTCATTTAAGCAGGAGCGTGATTTGAGCATTGATAACGATCCATTCTCATTTAAAAAAGACATGAAATGTAATAATTATGAAAAGTGGCTTAATGTTATGAAAGAAGAGTTAAAATCTATGGATGATAATCAAATCTGGGAACCGGTTGAATTACCTGAAGGCTTAAAGCAATTGGGCTGTAAATAGGTCTTTATGACCAAAAAGGACTCGAAAGGTAATATTAAAGGGCACAGAGTCAGAATTGTAGCCAAAGATTATACTCAAAAGGATGACATTGACTTTAAAGAAACATTTTCTCTAGTTTCAAAGAAGGACTCTTTAATAACTATTATGATATTAGTAGCTCATTATTATTTAGAGCTTCATCAAATGGATGTAAATACCACTTTTCTGAATGGTGACTAAAAAAAGAAGTTTATATGGACCAACTGGAAGGTTTTGGGACTGTAGAAAAGGAAAATATGGTGTGTAAATTAAAGAAGTCAACATATGGTTTGAAATAAGCTTCCCGACAGTTGTATCTTAAGTTCAATGATACCATTATCTCTTATGGTTTTATAGAGAACATAATTTTGGTACTGTATGTTGATGATATTGTTATGGTTGCTAATGATTTGGGCTTATGATATGATGTAAAGAAACTTCTCTTTAATAACTTTGAAATGAAAGATATGGGTGAAGCATCCTTATGATTGGAATAGAAATATTTCATGACAGGACACAAGGATTGTTATGGTTATCTCATAAAGGATACATCAATAAAGTATTAGAGAGATTTAGGATGGAAAAATGTTCAATAGGGGTAGTTCCAATTCAAAAAGGATATAAATTTAGTGAAATGCAATGTCCCAAGAATGATTTGGAATGTAAGGAAATGAAATATATTCCCTATGCATCTGTAGTTGGGAGTCTAACGTATATTGAAAATTTTACTCGGCTAGATATCATTTTTTCTATTAGAATGTTAGGTCGACATCAAAGTAATCCCATATTGGATCACTGGAAAGCTGCGAAGAAAGTTCTTAGGTATTTACAAGGTACTAAGGAGTACATGTTCACATACAAGAAATCAAATCACTTAGAAGTGTTCGGTCATTTAGATTCAGACTATGCTGGATGTGTAGACTTAAGTAAATCTTCTTTCAGTTATTTATTTTAACTAGCAAGAGGGGCAATTTCTTGGAAGAGTGGAAAACAATCTATAATTGCTACTTCCATTATGGAGGTCAAAATTGTGGCATGCTTTGAGGTCACTATTCAAGCATTGTGGTTGCAGAACTTTATCTTAGGGTAAGGTATTGTCGACAGTATAGTTAGACCGCTAAGAATTCATTGTGATAATTCTGTAGATATCTTCTTCTCTAAAAATGGCAAGTACTCTAAAGGTAATAAATACATGGATTTGAAATATTTGTTAGCCAAATAAGAAGTGCAAAAATATAAAGTGTCAATTGAGTATATTGAAACTGATCTAATGGTAGCAGATTTGTTAACTAAAGGATTACCGCCTAAAACATTTACTGGCTATATTGAAAGGATGAGCATTATAGATAAGTCCTTGTTAGCATGAGATCATGTTATGTATGCACATATGTTTGGATATTTGCTATTATTATTTTGACACTTATGAATTTAATTAAAGTCATGTTTTTGCTTATTTGTAGTTGTCACATTATGTTGTGTACACGCATTGTTTTATTGTGATGACCAATTATATACTTGAGAAAACATTAAAGTCAAGAATTACATTATAATGCTTGGCCCAACAAAACAAGTCTCCAGTGTCTTAATGCGTAAATGAATCGAAAACAAAGAATGGTTTTTTAAAATGGTTTTATGAATTAATGAAACTCAAATTTAAAATGATATGAAATTGAATGTCTTAAGCTTAGACCTAGTTAGGGATGGCAATGGGCGAGCTTATGGGTCGGTTTCACTATTTTTTAAAATAATTTTCTAAAACATAATAGTATAAATAACGTCTTCGTTTTAATTGAATTTGGGTTTGGGTTGCCCAGGCTTAGGCTTGCCTGAGACTTAACTCTTCTCGTTTTACTTAGAAAAGTTGAGTCTCGGATCGGTCTGGGCCTGATTTGGCTATAGATCGACCCATTGAAAACATTTGAATTTAGGCTTAAGGGTTAACCAATTGCCAGTTCTAAACCTAGTCACACAGAAATATCAAAAATCAAAGATAAAATTTAACTCACACATAATTGAAAGAGAAAGCTCTTGTTTTATTTAAATACTTAATCATGGATTTTTTGTATAAATTCAGCCATGTTGCATGCTTTATATTACAACAATGATAATAACACCCAATGAAAGTGTTGTTAAAATTATTACCAAAAAAAAGAGTGTTGTTAAAATGCGAAATTTGGAAAGGTCTAATAATATTGCATGCCTTATATGGGCTGAAAATCAATCTAACTCTGTAGAAGCTTCTCATAACATAACTCCAAAAGGTAAAAAAAATCTCGTCTGATCAAGTACGGAAACATCAACTTGTTGCTTCCCTAATTTGATTCTAACTGAATCTTGCCTTATCTTCCAAGAACAATTAAAGAAATTACTTGAACACAAAGTAAACATATTATTTATAAGGGATATGACAGTAAGTAATTTATCTTGAGTTGAGATAATTGTGTGATACATGGAAATAATCATGTTGTTAGATGACTTGTGATCATCATGATCTCATTATTTCAATTCATTCAAGTTTGATGGCTTGATAGATTCAATATATGATGCATACTTATGTTAGTGGATCATCAAGTCATACACATGAACTAAGTGGGAGATTGTTGGGTCCAAATTCACGTGGCGTCAGGGTATGGTGCAAGCTCAGCGTTTGGATCTAGCGATTGGATCCATACCTTCCCGCAGGTGGTTAACTATCATTTACCTTTCCTCGGCTCGGACCATAGACCTATGTGGATCCAATTTCACCCCTGTACTCCTCATCAAGTAGGGTCCCCTTCCATTCGTTTTCAAAATGCGTGGTTAACTCACCCAGGGTTCGATGATCTGGTTGCTGAGAACTAGCTGCCGGCAGGGCAGAAGTTGGGCTAATCTTTAGCCCGTTTTTCTTAGTCTCTCACTAAATGGAATCGTGAGGATTTTGGGAATATTTTTCATCACAAGAGGCGCTTGCTAGCGAGACTACAAGGCATCCAGAGAGCGCTTAACGAAGATAATATAGACTCTCTACTTGTGCTGGAAGAGCATTTGAGTAGCGAGCTTGTCTAAGTTTTGTGTGAAGAAGACATATTCTGGCATCAAGCTTCCCGTTGCAAATGGATCTCGAAAGGCGACATAAATACGAAGTTTTACCACACGCTCACCATCTCTCGACATAAGAAATTGTGTATTGAGAGACTTTTGGATTCTCAAGGGAACTTTGTAGACAATCCTTAGCTTCTTCGTCGCCTGGCGCAGGATTATTTCGCCACTTTGTTTACGAGCGAGGAAGGGCAACCGTCTCCGACCCTGTTAACGGGTGCCTTCCTTGTTTTTTCTGCTGAGCAGCTCCAAGCATTAGCTACACACATCTACCCCATTGAGATCAAGAATGTAATTTTTGACATGAGTTCGACCAAAGCCCCGGGGGTAGATGGATTCAACGCTTTGTTTTTCCAAAAACAATGGGCTCGGGTAGGTCCTAAAGTTATAGAGTTCATACAGAAAGTGTTCTCTGGCGAAAGGTGGGAAGCGGAAGTTAATCATACTCTGCCTATTCTTCTCCTTAAAATTCCTTCCCCGATTAATTTTACTCAATTTCGTCCGATCAGTCTCTATACTGTTCTTTACAAAGCCATCGCCAAAGTCATAGTACATCGTTTGTAGATGCACATGGGCTTTCTTGTGAAGGAAACCAAATGTAGTTTTATTCCGGGTCTGCACATTATAGATAATATCATCATTGCCCAGGAAGCAATCCATTCTATGCGTCGAAAGAAAGGGAAGAAAGGGTTCTTAGCCATCAAAGTGGATCTCGAAAAAGCCTACAATCGCCTTCGTTGGGACTTTATCCATTCCACTTTAGAGGAGATTGGTCTTCCAGTAGCGCTGATCTGGGTCATTATGAAGTGCGTATCTACGGTGACCATGTAGGTGGTTTGGTAAGGGTCTAATTCTGATCCTTTTAACCCCACGAGGGGGATTCGTCAAGGCGACCCCCTCTCCCCGTACCTTTTTGTGCTTTGCATGGAACGATTGGGCCATCTTATCTCTCAAGCGGTGGACTAAGGGCGATGGAGACCGATTTAGTTGAGCCCTACAGGTCCTCTTATATCCCACCTTTTTTTTGCCGATGATTTGGTCCTGTTTGTCGAAGCAACAGATGATCAGGCTCACGTCATAACGCGAACTTTGGAAGAATATTGTAGGGCCTCCGGCCAGAAAGTCAGCACAACCAAGTCTAAGATTTATTTCTTGACGAACGTTATGCTGGCAACGACGCAACGTATCAGTCACGCCCTTCAGATTCAGCGTACGACCAACTTAGGCAAATATCTTGGAGTTCCTTTACTCCATGAACGCACCACGCACACGACCTACCAACACATTCTTGACAATGCACAGAAGAAATTATCCGGATGGCGTGCCCGTCAAGTCTCCCTTGCGGACCTCGTCACATTGGCCTAGTCTGTGCTTTCCGTTTTGTCGGTTTTCACTATGCAAACTGTTAAGCTGTTGAGATAGCTCTGTGATAGCTTGGAATAGCTCATGCGTAACTTTATTTGGGGATCCTCGGGAGAGCAACGGAAAATGCCCCTTGTACATTGGGAAGATGTGTGTCAACCTAAAACGACCAGGGGCCTTGGCCTTAAGCGTATTCGTTCTTCCAATGATGCACTCCTGAACAAAATGGGTTGGACTCTCCTCACGCAACCTGAGGCGTTATGGGTTCGAATCGTCTGGGCCAAGTATCGTATGACCCCACACCACTTCCCTGATTCGATTGCCAGGCCTGGGGCTTCCTGTTTTTGGAAAGGTCTTGCGGCCATTTGGAAATTTGTTCTCAAAGGCATTAAATGGCAGCGCGGCAACGGATGACATATTTCCTTCTGGCAGGACAACTGGGTTACCGACTGGGGACAGCTTCAGCAGGTGGCGACCTCTCCCATTCTGGAAGGCATCTGTTTTACGAAGGTCTCAGACCTCCGACAGGAGAATGGTCAGTGGAAATGGCATTTATTTCAACAATATCTGCCACCCCCAGTCTGCGTCGCTGTAGCGAAGTACTCCCCTAATGTGGCCCATGTGGAGAATGATATCATCAGATAGGGCTTTATGAATCATGGGCGATTCACGGTGGCATCAGCTTATGATTTGATTGAAGGTCAAGGCTCAGCCCGGCCTCACCGAATATGGGAGTTAATTTGGAAATGGACGGGACCCCAACGTATTCGTGCTTTCCTGTGGCTCATGACCAAGGACAAACTCCTCACGAACCATCAACGCATGGTACATCACATTACGTTCGACAGCAGCTGCCATGTTTGTGGGCAGGAAGAGTCCACCCTTCATGTCCTCCGGGGCTGTCCTCGCATTTCTCAATTTTAGCATACTTTTCCCCAAGCAGTGGCCATTACGGATTTCTTCTACCAGGAGGTGACGGATTGGGTACACTCGAACCTGTTGCCTCAACTGCACGGTCGGGTAGAAGACTAGGCCACTATTTTTGGTACCGCGTGCTGCATGCTTTGAACGTGGCGCAGCAAAAGTTTGTTTGACGACGAGTTCACTTGGTCGACGGATAGGCATAAGGTGGTACTGGAGTATGTGGGGTGGATCGGTAGGGCCAGGGCAGTGGAGAGCTGTGTATACCCTCACCAGGGCATGTTGGGCGGTACTCGTGTGGGTTGGAAGCCACTGCCCGAGAACTGTGTTAAAATCAACTCGGACGGAGCCTTTAACCCTGGGAGTAGCCTCGCTTCTGCTGGAGGCCTTATTCGCGACTGTCATGGTCAGTGGTGTGGAGGATTTCTTCAACAGATTGGCAACGGATCACCTATCATAGCCAAACTCTGGGGTGTCCATTCGGGCCTCACACTGGCATGGTCCCTCGGCTATCGTCGTGCCATCTTAGAAGTGGACTCCCTGCAAGTTATCAATATCCTTTCATCTCCCACTACCACTATTGATGTTCCTCAATTTTTGCTGACAGGTACCCGAGATCTTCTACTGTGGAATTGGGAGGTGCAACTCACGCACATACACCGTGAAAGGAATCAATGCGCGGATCACCTAGCCCACCTTACAGAGATGGCAAGCCCAGGCACTCACATACTTCGGGACCCTTCGATTCTCTCTATGGATCTTCTGCACCGGGACCGGATTGGCACGGCGCACCGCTGTGCCGTGATCTAGCTAGTTTCTTCGTGTTTGTCTTTCCTTTGTAACAAAAAAATAATAATCATCATAAGTGTGGCCTATATTATTTTATTTGATTCTAATATGAAGTGGGCCTAAAATAATGGTTATCGGGCTTGTAAATGAAATTAAAATCTTTAAGGTTAATTACTAAAACCCTTCTCTCTCCCTTCAGTCAAATGGCGTTTATAGATATCAAAGAGATATACGTTTTTGCACCATTGAAAAGAACGAAGAAAAGGAAGAATGCGAGAGTGGATAAAGTGTCTGTGTAGAGAAAGTGTTTACGATTAGAAAAGAATTACACATATTGAGCATGGATCAAGGTTAGTAATTTATTTCTTTTGTTTCTAACATGAATCTTAGGAATAGAAAGTGTTGAATCAATCGTGACATAGATAATCTCGGGTGAATTTTAAAGATTAAATTTACATTATAATGCTCAGCCTAACAAAACAAGTCTCCTGCAGAAATATTTTAATGCGTAAATGAATCGAAAACAAAGAAAGATTTTTTTATGGTTTTACGAATTAATGAAACTCAAATTTAAAATGATATGAAAATGAATATTTTAAGCTTATACCTAGTTGGGGATGGCAATGGGCCGGTCTATGAATTGGTTTCACTATGTTTTAAAAATAATTTTTTAAAAATAAAAGTATAAATAACATATTTGTTTTAATTGAATTTGGGTCTAGGTTGTCCAGGCTTAGGCTTGCCCGAGACATAACTCTTCTCATTTTATTTAGAAAAGTTGAGTCTCGGATCGATCTAGGCCTGATTTGGCCCATAGAGTGACCCATTGAAGACATCTGAATTTAAGGCTAAGGGCTAACCAATTGCCATTTCTAAACCTAGTCACATAGAAATATAAAAAATTAATGTCATAAAGGTAAAATTTAACTCACACATAATTGAAAGAGAAAGCTCTTGCTTTATTCATGGATTTTGTTATAAATTCAACCCTGTTGCATGCTTTTATATAACAACAATGATAATAACACCCAATGAAAATGTCACTAAAATGCGAAATTTGAAAAGATAACAATTTACAGTTTTGCTCCTATTTGATATAGAGGTTGTTGCATGTCTTATATGGGCTGAAAATCAATCTAACTCCCTATAAGCAGAGACCTATTCCTCTTTAGCCAATAAGCCTGTACCCCACATAGGATCTCAAGGGCTATAAGTATCTCACAGCATAACCCCAAAAGGTTAAAGAAAAAAGCTCTTCTCAAATATGGAAACATCAGCTTGTTGTTTTCCTAATCTGACGGGATCTTGCCTTGTCTTCCAAGAACAATTAAAGAAATTACTTAAACACAAAGTAAACATATTATTTATAAGGGACATGACAGTAAGTAAACCAAAGTAAACATAATACTTCCTACAAGTTCAACACATATGTTACTGTCGTTAATTACTTCGAACTTACCCAACTTTTGTTTAATTATTTTAAGCTCGTTTCCTTCTTAAATGATAATGTTGCACATGAAATGTCCCTGAACTTTTGGGAAATTCAAAATGCTTAAAGCTCTTGCATCATATCTCACTTTGAACTGTACACCCTAGACCACCCCGTAAGAAATTCTTTCCTCTTGATGCAAGCATATCCACTATTGTTGATGAGATAATTTCTTGTGTTAAATAAGGGCGACTAATCTGGGTTAAAAATTAGTAACTGGTTCGGCCGGATTCTGGCAGAACGGAACGTTACCGTTTGGATCCATGGAGTCGATTGCTTGCTGTGGTAACTTCGATGTGAATATCCCTACAAAACAAAGAAGGCACGTCGGGGGTTGTGTCCCGATTAGCCCCTCCGACGCTCAAGTCAGTCT
>JAOSBK010067803.1:0-15098 GCA_027568895.1 Erythroxylum shatona
TGAATTTTTCTTTTTCTTTGCACATGAATAAATCACCACCAATTCCTCATTTAATTTCATTTAATAATTCTAAATTCTGAGAAAAGTTGTGGGTCCAACATTTTTATTGTTTCTTTTCGTATTATCTGATCTTTACCAAAAGCTACTGAACCTTCATCATCGAAACACTAGATTGGATTCTTATATCAGTATAGTACTTTGCAACACAAATAATTTAGTCTAGCTGTTAAATTGCTTCTTTGTAGTCTTGCTTTCCAATCATCACCGAAACCTCACTATTGGAGATTTATTTCTGCTTCCACTGAAGGTTGCTATTAGAGTTTTTGTTAAAACAAGGTTAGTAAAATTTTAACTTTCAAAGCTTTGTGAATGATTCTGATGGTGTGTTAGAATTGGAAATAAATACATGCATGAGTTGGATGATGTTTTATGTGTTGGAAATGATCACATGCATAAGTTGTATGTGTCACTAATACGGTAATAGTGATGAAAGATGAGTATTGTATTGTGTAGTGGAAGTGTAATACCGATTGCATGGGGTTAGTTCAGAAAGTGTTTCAGGATTTGGTAAGATCTTAATATAGAAGGGAGTTAAATGAAGTGAAAGCATAGAGGAAAGTGAAAAGAAAAGCATAAAATGAAAGATAGAAATTTACAATAGAGAGAGAAAGTTGAAAATGGTTTCACGTGCATGCATCATTTTTTATTGTTTGATATAAACTTGATTTTGAGTTGTGTTGAGAATTAGTTCAGATGATTTGGAAGTGAAATAAAGTGGAGAATGTAAGTGTATAAATCTGAGAAAAAGAATGAAAGAAGAAGGAGAAAAATCTAGTTCTAGTTCGTAAAGGAGTGAAGAAGGAGGACGTCGTGATCGCTAGTCCATCTGGAATGTTGCAGTCTTGCAGGCACACGATCACAACTTCTATGTTTTCTGAAGGGGTTATTTTTTGAACATACTTTGATCTTTTGGTTATAAATTCTTCTCCAGACATCTAATTGACATGGGAATTAAACCAATAGACTCATAAGACATTTATCTTCATCTCCACCAAAAATTAGGACCATATGAAATGGATTTATTAAAAAATTTAATATGAAATTGTGACTACACTGAAGTATGACAATTGGGATGATTTTACAAAACATACTTCGGTATTTTACTTATATTTGGATCTATAGATTTCCAGATGGGGTGATTCTTGATTGGAATTAAACTAGAGTTATAAGATTACAAATAGTCTGAAGAGATTGAATTCAAATTCTGTATTTAAGAATTTCATAATCTGATTGAAATTTGAGATAAGAATTCTATTAAAGCTTTAATATAGTATGAGATCTTTTTTGCATAACTTTCAGTATATAGAACCAAATGGAATGGACTTGGTATCACTAGAAACTTAAGAATTAGGAGAAAATTTTTCTAGAGGGCAGTGTTATTAAATTACCTCACCATCCTAATGTTAATAATTGAGCAAAGTGGAACTAGAAGTTAGTTGTGAGACAAATCTGGATTGAGCAATTAAGTATGGTTTCACATGATTGACAATGTGAACAAGATTAAGGATAAGAAACCCAGAATTTGTCATGAACATGCATCATACATATTCAATATACATGAATGTGCATAAATGATTCATAATCATAGACAATAGTAATATTTATTTGTGTTAAATGTTATAGAGGAATGCATAAAGTGATCACTTCTAGATATTGCCAGGACTTCGAAGTAATAAGCAAAAAGGGAGCTTTAGTAAGTGATTTATATGGTCAATTTTGTAAGTAATTTAGTAAGTAATTTAGATAGTCTCTTTTGTAAGTAATCTAATAAGAAATTTTGCAAGTAATTCTTGATGAATATTTGTAAGAAATTCAGGAAGTAATCCTTGAGTTTTTTGTAAGTAATTTAGATAGTCTCTTCTGTAAGTAATTCAGTAAAAAGTTTTGATGGTTTTGCTCCTATTGTTTTGTTTGATATTGATTGATCCATTTAATGATTTCCAAAGCCATCAGTCATCTTTAGGATGCTCACACTTTACTTTATTCTGTTTAGTACTAAATTGAATTATGTTTTATGTTGATTGTGTTCTGAACTCAAGACATTGAATGTCCGAATTGTTTGATTCATGTGAATATGATTGGCTAATTATTTTTGTATATGAAATGAACTTATTTGGTTTTGTAACTATCAAGTCCTAGTCGTGGGTAAATAGGCATGCCTAGAAGGGTTTGCAGTTGCTTCTGTAACACTCTGTCGAGACTTCAGTCTCCCTCTATGACACTTCGGTCTCCCTCTATGACACTTTGGTGTCGAGACTACGGTCTCCCTTTGTGACACTTTAGTGTTGAGACTTCAGTCTCCCTCTATGACACATTGATGTCAAGACTTCGGTCTTCCTATGTGACACTACGGTGTCGAGACTTCAGTCTCCCTCTGTATAAGTCTTGTTACCCACTTCTGTTCATGGATTTACAGTCTAACTCATTTTGTACTTTGATCTCTGATAAGCTTTAGTAAGAAACAAAGCATACTTTTTTTCTGATGGGTTAACACCCTATTTTGAAAATCTTTTCTGTATTTCTGTATGTTCTGTTCCACTATTGAAATGTCTGACTTTAGTATGCGAAGTGTTTTCATTAATAAATCTTATTTTGTTCTGAATTTCAGTATGTTGAGATGCTTTTGTATAACATGATTCAGTATTTATTATGTTAAACATAGTTTATTTATTACTCACTAAGCTATATGCTTAGCATGGTGGATTTTCCCCATGTAGGTTCAGAGAGAAGGACTTAAGGACTGGGATAAGTCAACCACAATGGCTAAAAGAGTCTGAGTTTTTTTGTTTTGACAAAAATGTATTTTTGAGTTTTGATTTTTGGCTTGTATCTGATGTATTTATGAATTTGAATTTTTAATGAAGGTTTGTAATAATCATAATACATGCTGGTTTCTGAACTTATGATATGTAATGTATGTTTGCTATAGTTTCTGAAAATTTTTCTAATGAATGTTTAGTGTTTTTGAAATGCTTCCGCATCGGTTTGTTGTTTGTTTCTGATTATGAGTCCAGTGTGGCATCCACATATCCTCCCAAGGGTATTTGGGCATTACATTTTTTTGTATTAGAGCATGGTTTAGGCAATTTTGGTTTAACCAGTGCTTAACTTTCGCTTATACTTGTGTGTAAAAGTTGTGTCTGGCCTAATGTGGTTGTCCCATGTTTGGATTCTAGAATTAAAATAGATGGATCTCATGAAGCCATTGATGAGGTTGCTGAGAGTAATAATCCTGAGTGATCTTGTCCATCGATATTTGGACCCTATGGGGTTAATCGAGGTGAAGCTGAGGTGTTATGTCCCCCTTCAGGTCAAGGAGAGGCTTTAGTCCAGACTAATGTGAAAATGGAAAGGCAAGAGATGATCAGAAAAGAATGGAATCAACAAGGGATATTTACTAGAGGAGGTCAGTCCTCAGGAAAACAAAGTCAGGAAAGTACTTCCTCTGTACCGGAAGTTACCCAAAGATCTGGGACTCGAGGAAGGTGACTGTTTCTGGTAGGGGTTCCTCTAGGGACCAAGGTTCTAGTGCCCCAGATTGCCCTCATTGCTCCATACAACATTGAGGTGTTTGTAGGGGGCTACGGGTGCATGTTTCCATTATAACAGTACTAAGAAACTGATAGCCAATTGCCCTCTATGACAGTCTCATATATCCCAAGCTAGTAGGGAGGTCTTTCATGCATCTGTTGAGAACAGAGGACATGGTAGAGGACAAGGAGGATCTGGTCAGCACGGACCTAATCTGGGTACTTAATCGGAAACTATGGATTGACTAGCTGTGCCTTTTGCTTCAGCTCAAGCTTATGTATTGAAAGCTTATGAGGATCAGGATGCACTTGAAGCCATTGCTGGTATTACTTGTCTGTTCTATTTGGACATGCATGCATTGATTGATCCTGAATCCACTCATTCATATATATTTGTGATGGAGAAATGTTTGATATCAAGATGTCAATAGATCAGTTAGAATATGACATTTATGTAACTAGTCCTTTAGGTAATAGTGTGTTAGTTAATCAAGTGTTTAGGAATTGGCTTATTATGATACAATAAATGGATATATAGTAGATTTGATCAAATTTTCATTTCACAAATTTGATTTGATTTTAGGTATGGATTGGTTATCTAAGCATCAGGCAGTAATTGATTGTCATGCTAAGATAGTTATGCTTAGGACGTCTAATCAGTCTATAATAATATTGCATGGCACATGCACTAGTTCGTTAGCTAATGTAATATTTACTATGCAAGCCTAAAATCTCCTCAAGAAGGAATGTGAGATTAGTATTATGTTACGGTTGTATACCTTTCAATTAAAGTGGAAGGAAACGTACATTTTATGGATTTGATGGAGAAAAATAATAGAGATGTAAGGAAAAATTATGGGATTTAAAGAGTACATTACCTTGAGAGGTTGAACTTAGAACCAGAATGGTTGTTTAGGTATTATATTGAAAGTTTGTGATTCAGTACAAGGTTATAACATTATTTTATTATTAGAATTTCATGACGGTTATGTTTCATAAATTTCTGAATTGATTGAGAACATATTAAAGTAAGATGAAGCAAAAGATAGCAATATATGTAGGAAACCCTCAAGAATAAGTTGATTAGTTACTGTGAGTGTACATCTAATAAAATGGTTGCATGCTTTCTGAAGGGGTTATTTTCTGAACTTACTTTGATCTTTTTGTTATAACTTCTTCTCCAGACATCCAATTGACATGGAAATTAAACCAATAGACTCATAAGACATTGATCTTCATCTTCACTAAAAAATTAGGACCATATAAAGTGGATTGATTAAAGAATTTAATATGAAATTGTGACTGTATTGAAGTATGATAACTGGGATGATTTTACTGAACATACTTTGGTATTTTACTTATATCTATATCTGTAGATTTCCAAATGGAGTGATTCTTGATTGGAATTAAATTAGAGTCACAAGGATACAAATGGTATGAAGAGCTTGAATTCAAATTCTTTCTTTAAGAATTTTAGAATCTGATTGGAAATTCAGATAAGAATTCTATTGAAGCTTAAGTATAGTCTGAGATCTTTTGAATATTACTTTTAGTATACAGAACCAAATGGAATGGAATTGGTATCATTAGAAACTTAAGAATTGGGAGAACAATTTCTAGAAGGAAGTATTATCAAATTACCCCACTTCCTAATGTGAATAATTGAGCAAAGTGGACCCAAAATGTTGTGAAATAAATCTAGATTAAGCAATTGAGTATAGTTTCACATGATTGACAATGTGAACAAGATTAAGGATAAGAAACTCAGAACCTGTCATGAACATGCATCATACATATTCAGTATACATGAATGTCCATAAATGATTCCATAATCATAGACAATATTAATATGTGATTGTGTTAAATGTTATAGAGGAACGCATAGAGCGACCACTTCCAGATATTGTCAGGACTTTGAGGCAATAAGAAAAAAAGGAGCTTTAGTAAGTAATTTAGATGGTCAATTTTGTAAGTAATTTAGTTAAGTAATTTAGATAGTCTCTTTTGTAAGTAATCTAGTAAGAAATTTTGTGAGTAAAACTTAATGAATATTCGAAAGAAATTCAGTAAGAAATCCTTAATCATTTTGTAAGTAATTTAGATAGTCTCTTCTATAAGTAATTCAGTAAGAAGTTTTGATGGTTTTGCTTCAACTATTTTGTTCGCTATTGATTGCTCCATTGAATGATTTGCAAATCTGTCAGTAATCTTTAGGATGCTCACACTTTACTTTATTTTGTTTAGTACTGAATTGAATTGTGTTTTATGCTGATTGTGTTTTGAACTTGAGACATTGAATGTCCAAATTGTTTGATGCATGTGAATATGATTGGCTAATTATTTTTGTCCATAAAATGAACTTATTTGGTTTTGTAATTGTCAAGTCCTAGCCGTGGGTAAATAGGCATGCCCAGAAGGGTTTGCAGCTGCTTTTGTAACACTTCGGTGTTGAGACTTCAGTCTTCCTCTATGACACTTCAATGTCGAGACTTCAGTCTCCCTTTGTGACACTTCAGTGTTGAGACTACGGTCTCCCTCTATGACATTTCGGTGTTGAGACTTTGGTCTCCCTTTGTGACAAATTAGTGTCGAGACTTAGGTCTCTCTCTTTGACACTTCAGTGTCGAGACTTTGATCTCCCTCTGTATAAGTCCCGTTACCCACTTCTGTTCATAGATTTACAGTCTAACTCATTTTGCCCTTTGATCTCTATTAAGCTTTGCTAAGAAACAAACCATATTTTTAGTCTGATGGGTTAATATCCTATTCTAAAAATTTGTTATGTATTTCTGTATGTTCTGTTCTGCTATTGAAACATATGACTTTAGCATGCTAAGAGTTTTTGTTAATAAATCTTATTTTGTTCTAAATTTTAGTATGTTGAGATGATTTTGTATAACATGATTTAGTATCGGTTATGGTTAGAGATAGTTTAGTTATTACTTACTAAGCTATATGCTTAGCACGGTGGATTTGCCTCGTATAAGTTCAAAGAGAAGGACTTAAGGACTAGGACAATTCAATCACAATGGCCAAAGGAGTCTGAGTTTTTTTGTTTTGACAAAAATGTATTTTTGAGTTTTGATTTTTGGCTTGTATCTGATGAATTTATAAATATGAATTTTTTATGATGGTTTGTAATAACCATAATACAGGCTAGTTTTTGAACTTATGATATGTAATGTATGTTTGCTTCAGTTTCTGAAAATTTTTCTAATGAATGTTTAGTGTTTTTGAAATGCCTCTGCATCGGTTTGTTGTTTATTTCTGATTGTGAGTCCAGTGCGGCATCCATATATCCTCCTAGGGGGTATTTGGGCATTACAATATCAATCAAAATATTAACATTCTATTTATACACCTATGATACTTGTAAGCATACATTTATTGTTATTGATCAGTCAAAAAGGCAAACCATCACTAATTAACCTTTCATGAAAATTCTTGTTATTTTTAAATGATCAGTAGGTTTCATTTATTATAACACCATTTTAAAGGATATTTTATTTAACAATAATTTAATCTTTTGACGCGAAGGCAAACAACTTGTCATGAATGTCCCCTAATTACTCAACTAGGTTACATTTTTTATTTAGCTTGTTTGGAGTGTCATTATAGCCTTTTGTTGTGAAAAAATATTTTATCAAGAATGCCCTTAATTGCTCAGCTATATCACAACTCTCAATTGGCTATTAGCTCTATTCTTAACCCAATTTTCTTAAAAAAGGCCAAAAAAAGGAATTTAGCACATTTATTTATTTTTTTAATTTCTTAGCCTACTTCATTTCTTTTTAGTCAACCACTCTCATGAATGGTTACTAATAATGCTAACCAATTCAATTGTTTATAATTATAAATGTATACAAATAAATTTCCTA
This sequence comes from Erythroxylum shatona, assembly GCA_027568895.1. Lineage (NCBI taxonomy): Eukaryota > Viridiplantae > Streptophyta > Magnoliopsida > Malpighiales > Erythroxylaceae > Erythroxylum > Erythroxylum shatona. The sequence continues at coordinate 7,469 of JAOSBK010067803.1, forward strand.
ATGTGGAAGAATATTCTTAATTAATATGCATATGTATCTTAAAGACACTTAAAATTCACAAGTTACTATACCTTTATACTTTAAATGACCACGTTCAAAGGTAAAATAATTCCATTTTAATTCTTGCCATTGACACATTTACACAATGCACACATCATGCAACAAAATGTTCACACAATGCCAACCCAATTAAAAACTAACATAATGCAAATGGAAAATTCATACATAATTGATATGCAATTGCATATTCATCCCCACACTTGAACAACACATCGTCCTCAATGTGAGAAACAAAACAATATAAAGAAAACTATAGAACAATAAAGACGAAGTTAGAGCAAGAATACTTATGGTAATTGAGTTAGTGATGTTATTGACAATGGAATTTGGAGACACTCATAAAGATCCATCAATTCACTCCTTACAAATACACATAAAAAAATAAAAATAACAAAGTAATAGTAAAATAAAATGAAAACAAAAATAAAAAATCCTAATTCTTAGGTTGTCTCTTAAGTGGCGCTTGTTTAACATTATTAGCTAGGCGTACTTTACCTTCTACACTCAATGTTTCTCTATATGGCAGTTTAGTAGCTTGTAAATAAGCCACCAATTTCATGATAATAAGAAGGACATAATTGATCAAATTAAGAAAACTAAGTAAGTTTAGTAATGCCCTTTTCAGTAACAAACTGGCAATAACATAGGGATTAATAAAACTCCTAGAATCTTCAATTGAATACAATAGTTTGTATTATAGGAGGCAGAAACTATTCATACTTAAAGGGACTTGCAACATTTCACTAATAGTTTCAAAAATTGGTCCCTCCTCTTGCTCTTTTAAAGATTCAACTACATCAATTCTTGTGAAAGAGCTACCCTCCTTTAGATTCTTTAACACCTTATTTATATTGAATTCTACTTATTCATCACCATTTTGAAAGATGAGGTTTTCATGGACATCTACCAAAGCTCTTATAGTGTTAAAAAATGGCTACTAAAAATTAGTTAATAGTTTTGATCGTCTTTAAAGTTTAAGATGACAAAATCCATATGAATAATAAAATTATCCACTTTTATAGGCAAATTCTCCACCATACCAAATGATTTCGTTATTGATTGATCAACTAACTAAATAAGCATGTAAGTTGACTTCACTTCTCCTAGCCTCAATTTCCTAAAACCTGATAAAGGCATAAGATTAATACTTGCACCTAAGTCACATAAGCAATTAGAAAATTCTTAATTATGAACTACATAAGGTATAGTAAAACTCCTTGGATCTTTCAACTTTGAGGGAATGTGGTTGGTTATTATGAGCTGCAGCTTTCCATCATGGAGATCGTTTGATTATCATCCTAAGTTCGTTTGCTTGATAAGATTTCTTTGAAAAATTTTGTGTGCTTAGGTATGCTCTCCAAGGTTTTTATAAAAGATAAGTTAATTTGCAATATCTTCAGCCTTTCTAATACCTTTGAAAATTATGCATCTAATTTATTCTTTTAGAAGGCTTTGTGGGAATGGTATTTTCGGTGGATATAGAGAAGGGGGAACATAAAAGGGATCCTCATTCTTAACTTCATCACTTTTCTTCTTCGCTTGGTCTTCTACAAATGGGCTTTAACTTGTTGTTCTGCTGGTTCTTCTAGTTCTTTCCCACTCCTAAGTGTGATAGCCTTAAGTTGCTCAATTGGATTTTCTTCCATATTTCTTGGAAGGCTTCTTATACTTTATGCAGATAATACATTAGCTAACTAGCTCACCTGAACCTACATATTGTGAATGGAAAAGGCATGATTCTTTGCTATTTGATCAAATTTGGCTTACGTCCTCTTCTGGGTCTCTTCTTGGCTTGTGAAATTGGGATTAACACATCCATTAACTTGTCCATATATAAAGAAGAGGGAACATAGAAAAGATCCTCATTCTTAACTTCATCACTTTTCTTCTTCTCTTGGTCTTCTACAAGTGGGGTTTAGCTTGTTTTTCTGCTGGTTCTTCTAGCTCTTTCCTACTCCTAAGTGTGATAGCCTTAAGTTGCTCAATTGGATTTTCTTCCATATTTCTTGGAAGGCTCCCTATACTTTATGCAGATAATACATTAGCTAACTAGCCCACCTGAACCTACATTTTGTGAATAGAATGATTCTTTGCTACTTGATCAAATTTGGCTTACGTCCTCTTCTGGGTCTCTTCTTGGCTTGTGAAATTGGGATTAACACGTCCATTAACTTGTCCATATTTGATTCTAATTAAAAGAACTTGTCTTACTAAAATCCTAGTAGGATTTGATTTCTCACTTGAGTTCTTGAATTGTTAGACCAAGAGAATTTGAGCGATTTTTCCACTCAAGATTGTACGTGTTTGAGTAGTGCTTATTACCTCCTCGACTATATTATTATCCCTTAAAGTTAAGCTTTTCGACTAGGAAACAATTAGCTGTGATATGGCTCTCTTGTTCGTATAACTTACGTCTGTGTTGAATTGCTATAAGTAGAGACGAAGAGGTGGCTATTATGCTATTCAATTACTTGGTTAGGTTGGCGACCTCGACCTGTAAAGTTGTTACTAAATATATAACAATCATGCCTTTTAGATCGTAGAAGATTAATTATTATCTACTTCGTTTTGATGACCAAAGAAAACTATTATTCGCCATCTCTTTTAATAGATCGTGTGCCACTTTAACTTTTTTTACTTATTAATAAGTCATTAATTACTGCAACAATATGCCTCGCATGGGTGGATTAATTCCATTGTAAAAAATTTGCAAGAGGAACTCCCTTAGCAAGTTGAGATGTTGATAACTCATTTTCAACTCCTTAAATCACTCTCATGCTTCATATAAAAACTCCCCTTTATTTTCTGAAAATTTGTAATTTCCTTTATGAGCCTCATTATCTTTGTCAGTGGGAAGCATTTACCCAAAAATACTTGCTTTAGCTGTTCCCATATTATGATGCTTGTTAGGTCGAGTGAATTAAACCATGTTTTGTCTCTATCCTTAAGTATAAAGCGAAGAGTTTGATCTTGGTTATGCCTTCCAAAAACTCATTATACCATACCACATCATAAATCTCTAAGAAATTGGCTAGATGAGCATTGAGATCCTTATTAGCGAAACCATGAAATTATACATTGGTCAACAACATGTTTAGCAGTGCTGTTATGATTTCAAAAGTGTTTGCTTGCACTGTGGTCATGTAGTTCCTTGATGATTAGCATTGAATCTTGGCTTTATGAAGTTTATAAGGTTCCTTCTCTACTCTCCTTGATTTCTTTCCTCCATCGTTGTTCTTTTTATTACATCTTGATCTTTAGTTATTCGAATCTCTCTTTCTTGTTTTATGATATTTAGATTTTTTTAGAAATTAAAAAATTCATTAAAGATAGAAAAAATTTTTAATGTACAATAGTGTAGAGGGATTCTCTGACAAGATAATCAAAACAACATGGTTAAAACACTATAAGACACTAGAAACAACGACGTCGGGTCCCTAGATGAGGTGACATTGTATATGTAACTAAGGTAACCCACGCCTGACCTTTTATCACCTTTTCAAAAGATTACCCAATTAAGGTTGAAATTTTTAGAGACTATGAGGAGTATATAGTGATGTAGAGGTATCGTCATTACTCTAGGTAAGAAACTTGTTTAGCTCGGGTAAGAGATCAGATCAATTTATGTGGATTTCATATAAACTCTTTAAAGTTACTGAGTTCACCTTAAATACCAGGGGACTTGAGGAGTTAAGCTGAGGTGCTTGCTTCATAGATCTCTACAGGTAAGACTTTTTCCTTCTAAATTCTTAGTTCCATCCCTTCTTGAGTTGATTATTGTGAGAATTTGCTAGAGTTACTTAGAATGTATACCTGATATATAGGTAGGACCTTGTACTATTCACTATACTCTCCAAGAGAGAGCCAACCTTCTGCTATAATACTTTCCAAACTAGTTTATAATTAGTTGCTCTATTATATTTGTAGTAATGAGTTCAATTAGAGAGCTTTGGCTGTTAGATTTCCATGCAAACCTTTTGTTATTTCACTCTTTCCAAATTTCTTAAAGACAAGTTGCTATTGCCACCACACATATTTCTTTATCATGCTTAGAGATATGCAGTTAAGATATCTCTTATATGATATTTATGAGATAGCTATGGCTTAAGTTAGGGGCATATGTGCTATGTTTATTCAACATAGCGAGCCAAAGCAAAAAGTTGGCATTTGGTTTAAGAACCTTACACCAAACTAGTAAACACCACCCTATTCTTGTACCTACCCTATCCATCGGCTCCTTTGGTTTTCTGTTAGTAATTTCTGATACAGAAATTCCATCCCATAAGTATATGTCTTCCTCCCCCTAGTTTCTGTATTGAGGAATAGACAATAGTCTCAATTCTTCTAAGGGAAGAGACTAATTGTCATTTTGAATTAATTTTTTAAGCTTAGCTTTCTTAAAGAGTCTAGCTAATAAATCCTTTGCCAACTGATTTTGAATTAAAGCCCTATGACTAGTCCAATTATCATAACATAGAGAGATTTTATCAGCTGCCCCTATTTGACATGTGACATATTACTGTACTTCTTCCCTCAATTTGAGAATTTTGATCAAGAACTAATAGTTACTATCTTTAATTCTTATTGCCCCAAAACTATCTCCCTTTGATACATAGTTATGAATCCATTTAATTCACGATGATTCTTTTTCACTCAGGATTCTCCAAATTCTCTTTATCATTAGAAATTTGTTGCTCTTGCTAACTAACTACAAACCTAACCCACCTGCCTCCTTTAATTGACAAAGATGTTTCCAATTCATTCTAGCAATTCCTTTCTCACCTTTCCCTTTACCCCATCGGAGCTGCTTCGTCAATATGTCCACCATTTTGATCAGTCCTTTGGAAAGAAATATGTAAGAGTACCAATAAATTTGCATTGATATAATAACAGACTTCAATAGTTGTAGTTTACCTCCATAGGAAAGGGCACTATTTGTCTAAGACCTAAGTCTTTTTTGAACTTTTTCTATTAGAGGAAGAAATTCTCAGAATCTTAGTATTCTGGAAGAGATAGGAATACCCAAATACAGAAAAAAAGGATCTTCCTGTTTCATTCCAGTAACTTGTGACAAAGAATTTGAAAGGTGAGATGCACTTTTGGACAATAAGAAATAGCTTTTTTGAAAATTGATACTTATTCGGACAACTCCTTAAAACTTTGTAAAGTACTCATTAGCAATGAAAAAGGAGTATTGGCCTTACTTAGGAGGATAAGATCATTTGTAAAATATAAGCTAGTAAATTAAAGTACCTTACATTTGGAATGATATTTGAAGTTGGAGGTAGTTGAAGTTTTGTGTTTCAACAATAGGATGAGAACGTCTATGCAAATAAGGAATAGGTAAGGAGAAAGAGGACCCCCTTGCTTAAGTCCTTTTTTACCTTTAAACATCTTTTTTGGGCTTCCATTAATCGATATCCCATAAAAAGTAGTGGTAATGCATTCTTAAATACATTTGATAAACATATGAGGAAGTCTCATAACAGAAATAGTGTGTAGCAAGAAGCTCTAATTAACATTATAAAAAACTTTTTGTAGATCCACTTTAATAGTACATTTTTTAAGGCTTTTACTCTGAGTACACCCTTTCAAAAGCTCTTACAATATAAGGATATTATCTCCAATATTTTTTTCCTTATAAATGCCACTTTATTCTCACTAATGAGAAAGCGAAGAACCTCTCAAAACTTTGGTGATGATATTATAGAGAAAATTAGTACACGAGATAGGTCTGAAATCACTTTAAGTTACAAGGTTAAAACGCTTGGGAACTAAATACAAACAAGTCTTATTAATCTCCTTGAGTAATACTCAATTATAGAAAAACTCCTACACAATATCTTTAATGAATCTCCCTATTTTATCCTAAGTTTTTTGAAAAAAAAGACCATTTAAACCAGGTACTTTTGAGCCATTCATGTTAAACACCACCTTCTCCATTTCCTGATCCGTGACAAGTCTAATTAGTAAAAAGGCTTCTTGTTTAGGGATCTTGGCTGTGACAATTTGCTAAAATCCACTTCATTTCATGCAGTATTTCCTTCTATACCTAGGACATTTTGGAAAAATTGCCTAGCTTCTTCAGTAATATCAACTTGTGGAAGTAAAGTTTCCTTAGATTCAAATTTTATAGGGGTGATTCTATTGACATTTCTTCTAGTAGTCACTATGATGAAGAAAAATTTAGTACATCTATCTCAATCTTTTATCTAATTAATTCTAGCTTTCTGCTTCAATAAGTAACAATGCTTATCCACTATTTGCATATAGGTCTTAAGAGCTTCCCTCTCTTTAGTAGCTAGAGTGCAATCACTTGGGTTAACTGCCAGGGATTTCTAGATTGTCGAAAGCTTGCTTTTTGCTACTTCTATCTCCTTTTTGGTATTCTGCCCTCTCCTGAAATTTAATGTCTTTAATTCCTATTTTATAGCCTTAAGCTTTTACATACAAATAAATTGCTTAGTACTATAGGCCTCAAACTCTACTCCCTCCTTTAGAAATAGCTTCATGAAAGCCATTCACATTAACCAGGAAATTGTTGAATTTGAAAGGGTGGTGAATGCTAACCTTTTTTTAACAAGTTAAGCATCTTGATAAGGGTAAGACCAGGAATTCTAGGGTCTAAAAGAATGGGGTAACTCTTTGAAAAAGAATTTAACCAATCCATAATCACAATAGCTCTATCTAACTTCTACTGAATGAACTAGTTTGAGCTTTGGTGTTGGACCAAGTGAACCTATTACCTTTAAAATTTAAATTTGTTAAATCTACATCTTGCATATAATCAAGTATGTTTGAGGAGTAGTTGAGTAAATTACAATTCCCTTCTACCTCTAACTTGAAGAGAGTGGAGTTAAAATCCCCAAATCCCCACTAGTTATCCATAGACCTCTAACTGATGATTTTAGTCTTTAAAGAGAAGTCTATAACGCATTTCTTTGAAAAAATGTATTCAATCCATAAACAAAGGTTGTTAAAGCATAAGAACTTTCCATTTTGAAGAAAAGCTTTGTATAGATAAATTGCTCGCTAGTTTCTAATTTTTCCACCTACAGAAATTCCCCATCATAATTAATAATAGTTCTTCCATAGGCATCATAATGGTGGTTTGTGAAAAACTTCCATTTGCTACCCTAACAAATTAATTTATTAAGATTTTCTACTCTAATTTTGGTTTCCAGTAAACAAGTTAACAAAGGCTCTTCATTCAGGAAAATATCTCTTAACAACATTAAGCTTAGAAGGGTTATTTATTCCCTTAACATTCTAGACTATCAGAGTCATATAAGGCTGCATTTTTTTTAGAGCCTTATCTATTGCTCTTGTTGCTCTTCCTAGATGTCACTTATTTGAATTGTTCCTTTTGAGTAACTCCTCTCTCTTGATCTGCCAGTTGTAACATCTCATTACTAGTGGGAAGGGTAGAAAGGTAAATGAGAGTGACTAATGAGAGTTAGATGCATTTCTACGTTCATGCATGATATGCCATGCACTTATACATGAATAGTGAATTTATTTGCACACGAAAAATAATTGTACATGCATTCATGAATAATTCCGGGTATAA
>JAOSBK010067888.1:0-15088 GCA_027568895.1 Erythroxylum shatona
ACTTTCCTCATTCATGTAGTACTATTGTATTAGGTTTCTGATGATGTACATATGGATAATGTTGAAAGACAATGTAGGCTTCGATTTTGTGGAATGCAAAGAGGAAAAAGTTGGTTTTAAAATATTGTGATCTTCTTATGATGCTTTATAAGTGAATTATGTTACCATACTGTATGAAGGAAATGTAGTGATCGTCCATAGCTCATCCTTATCGTAGGATATGTATCAGAATGACCTTCAGGTATCCCGGTATATACCCTACAGTAAGGGGGCGCTACACTTGTTATATACTTCAAGTGTAGAAGGTTAAAGAACTTTAAAAAATATATACTCGTGAGCTTGGAGAAGCTCGTCAAATTTAATACTCAAATTTTTATAGTGAAACACTCAAGTTAGATACTTGGGGACTGAATATAGGCTAAGTTGTAAACGAATCATTATAAATCAGCTACATTTTTCTTTTATCTCTCTCGTTATCTTTTATATTTCTGTATTATATTGTGTATGTGTTCATTTCAGCAAGAGGCTACTTCACTTTTATAATAGGTCCCTTTTGCTTTCAACTTGCTAATGGTTTCTTTCAGTTTTAACAGGCTCTTTTTATTTTTAAACTGTTTTAACAAAATTCATCATTCAGTAGGCTCCTTTCATTTAAGTAGGGTCCTATCCCACAAACGGCTCCAATCGCCTAACATACTCCTATTGTTTAAAAGACTTTATCCTCTTACAGGCTCCTACTATTTTTATTCGTTAACTAGGATCTGTTTATGATACAAATTAAAAGAACCTGCAAAATTTTTATAAGTCACACACAATTCACGCCCTATTGCGTGTGTTTTCTTTATCATTTGGTATTAGAGATAAGTTCCACACTTTTTTGTTTTGCCCACACTTTTTTGTTTTACAGCACGTGATAGATCATGGAAAACACCTTAAGAAGTTTTGAAGGATAATCCGTCTCAAAACCTCCTTATTTTAATAGAAACAACTACTCATACTGGAAAGAGAGAATGACTGTATATCTCTAATATATAGATATGGAAGTATGGCAAGTAATTAGAGTTAGAGCTACAATTCCCACTTCTAATAATGTAGAAATATGAACTGATGCTGACAGGAGAAATACACAGTTGAATGCTAAAACAAAACATCACCTGATATGTGCATTGTCTCCAGAAGAATATGAAAAGATATCCTATTGTTCTACAGACAAAAAGATGTGGGATAAACTATAAGTCACGTTTGGAGGAACAAATGAGGTAAAGAATCATAGAATAAGTCTTTTAATGCATCCATACGAAACTATTGGCATGAAACAAGGAAAGACCATATATGAATTCTTCGGACACTTCAATAACGTCGTCACGACTGTAAAGAACTTAAGAAAGATATATACCAATGATGAGCTCGTAACGAAGATTTTGAGGTCTCTACCAAAGGAATGGATACCTAAGGTGATAACTTTAGAAATGACAAATGATCTAGACACTATTTTACTCGATTGGCTATGAGGAAATCTAATAATCCATGAAATAGAGCTTAGACGAGATGAAGGATCCTCCTACAGAAAAGGAATGGCACTGAAAGCAACTGATAAAGTAAACTGTGATGAAAATGACATTGAGTTACAAATAGATAGAGATGATAAGTTCAAGATAGAGATGATGAGTTCAACTTTATGGTCAAAAAACATGCCTGCTTCTATAGAAAGAAGCTAATGAAGGAAAGAGAAGTAAACAAGAAAGCTGGAAATAACAAATTTCTATCAAAAGGCAGTAGTAGCAATGACAACATACAAAACAATCAAATCATATGCTATCACTATAAGAAACCTGGACACATAAGACCAGAATGTCCTCTTTTTTAAAAGGACAAGTCAGAGAATAGAAAATCCAGAAAGCAAGTGGTGACTATAAGTAATCATATGAGGATTCTGAAAACTTTGATTAAGAACAACTAGAAGAAGTCAGCAACATTTGCTTTATGGCTGATTTAGGAGATAATGAGATATATTATTCTGAATATGATATTGAAGTTGATGAATTGCAAATGCATATCATAAATTGTATACTCACTACAAAAGATTGACAGTGAATTATTTCAAAGAAGTTAAGAAGTCTAAGAGCAATGAGGTATCTCTAAAGAGTAAGATTAAATTATTATAATCTATAAATGAGAATTTGGAAACCAGAAATATGTCTCTTGAGGTTGACTATAAGCAAAAGGTTTCTGAAAAAGAAGTTCTGGAAGAAAAAGTAGTTAAGTTGGAAAATACGCTGCTAAGAAAAGGATTATGATAAGGTAAGACAATTAGAAGAAAAAGTCGCCATCCTAAAACTTAAAAAGGAGAAAAGTGCTAGAAAAATCTTATCTTTAGAAAAGGTTCTGGAAAATTTTGTTGATGGAAGGAAGAATCTTGATGCATTGCTTAATAGTGGTAAATGCATTTTGATAAGGTCAGAATAGGACACAATGAAAATAAGCCATATAACAAATTCTTTCTTAAATCCACAGCAGCTATAACAACAACAATGGGAACCTGCTAAGTGACAAAAATCATAATAACTATCATTTATCTGTTTTGTTCGATTACTGTGGTAAACATGGTCAAATTAGTGATTCCTGTAATTTTTGTAAAAAAAAATTATCTCAGATGTATGTTTGGAGACCAAAAGGTCAAACTACTAACCCGAAAGGACTCAAAAAAATTTGGGTACCAAAAATGAGATTATGTTTTATGCAGATATGTTTCAAAACAGAGATAAAGGAGAATCAATGGATAGTTGATAGTGGTTGTTAGAGACACATGATAAGTGAAATATCACACTTCAACTACATTAAAAGAAAAGACAGAGATAATGTTGTCTTTGCAGGCAAAAATGAAGCAACATGTTATAGATTGTTTGAAATATAACCTGTTGAGTGTGAGTTAGCTATGTGACAAGGGTTACAAAGTCATTTTCTATACATCTCATTGTGAAATTGTCAATAGTCATAATGATAATATTGTGTTTGTTAGCCATATAAATCAGAATATATATTATGCTAAACTGGAAGACATGTCCTCATAAAGTGTTAAGTGTTTTGTCTCTTTAAAAAGGATTTGTTTATCTAGCATAGAAGATTTGGACGTGTTAGCATGACCATTCTATTAAAATTGTCCAAAAATGAGTTAGTAAGAGGACTAGTGACCTTAAAGTTCGAAAGAAATCAAGGTTGTAAGGCTTATTTAAAAGGTAAACAAGCTAGAACCAGCTTTCCTCCTAAAAATATTGTGTCTATTAGCTAACCACTTGAACTTATGCATATAGATTTATTTGGTTCCACTAGGACTCAAAGTTTTAGTGGTAAACATTATGGTTTTGTTCTAGTAGATGATTACTCCATATTTATATAGGTTTATTTCTTATCAAATAAGGATGATGCTTTTGAAGTGTTTAAGAAGTTTTGCAGAAAAATTCAGATAGAAAAATGGTACTGCATCACTTTAATTCAGAGAGATCTTAGAGAAGAATTTGATAACAGAAAGTTTGAAGAATTATGTAATAGCAATGGTATAACTCACAACTTCTCTTTTCCAAGGACATCTCAGCAAAATGGAGTTGTAGAGAGAAAGAATAGAACTTTGGTTGATATGACCAAGAACATGATGTGTGAAAGTGGACTACCTCATAGATTCTTGGCAAAAGAAGTATCCACGACATGTTATATACTTAACAGATGTCTTATAAGACCTATTTTGAACCCTGTGAGCTGTGGAAAGGAAGAAAACTAAATGATGCTTACTTTCAACTATTTGGCTCCAAATGTTTCATGCTAAACAATAAAAAAGACAACCTTGGAAGTTCAATGTGAGATTAGACGAAGCTATTTTCTTTGGCTACAATACTGCTAGTAACGGATTTAGAGTTTATAATAAAAGAACAAAGAAGATAAAAGAATTGATATATGAGGTATTTGACAACAGCAATTGACTCAGATGATGAAGAGAATCCTTTAATTCCTAAAAATACATCGGAGAATCAAATCACTCATATAATACCCTCAGAATCACAAAATAACAAAGGCCCCTCTAAAGTTAGAACAGAGCAGGCTCCTTCATCTCAACAGTAGCCTATACAACAAAAAACATTGAGAGAATAGAGAGATCTTGATACACATCAATATATTATTGGAGATCCCTCTAAAAGTCTAAAAACAAGATCATCGTTCAAGAACAAATTTATGGCTCTCATCTCATAAATAGAACCAAAGATCATTAAAGAGGCCTTTACTAACGAAAATTAGGTTTCAGTTATGAAAGACAAATCGAATCAATTTGACAAAATTAAAGTATGTAATTTAGTACCTCGTCCTTAAAACAAGTCAATCATTGAGACTCGGTGGGTATTTTGAAACAAACTTAACGAAATGGTAAGGTGGTAAGAAACAAAGCTAGACTTATAGATCAAGGTTATAATTAACAGAAAGGCATTGATTTTGATGAAACTTATGCACCTATTACTAGATTGGAACCAATTAGAATTTTACTTAACTTTACATGCTATAGAAATTTTAAGTTGTTCCAAATGGATGTTAAAAGTGCATTCTTAAATGGTTATATTAACGAAGAAGTATTTGTTAAACAAATCCCAAGTTTTGAAGATGAAAACCATCTTGATTACATGATAAAGTTATCCAAAGCTAGGCTCCTCGAGCATGGTATGAGAGGTTAAGTAACTTTTTACTTCAGAATAACTTTAAAAGAGGAAATGTCAACAAAACCGTATTTATTAAGAGAAACGAGAATGATTTACTCATAGTAATATATGTTGATGGCATAATATTTGGTGCTACTAATCTATCCTTTCGTGAAGAATTCTTAGCATTAATACAAGGGGAGTTTGAAATGAGCGTGATGGGAGAATTATCATCCTTTCTTGGATTACAAATCAGACAAACAAAAAAAGGAATCTTCATTAGCCAAAAACAAATACACAAAGGAACCCATCAATAAATATCATTTTGAGAATGCCAAACCGATTGGTACTCCAATGTACACTGGAACTAAACTCCATAAAGACAAAAAAGGCAAAGCTACTGATGAAACAAAGTATAGAGAAATGATTGGATCACTACTATATATTACAAGCTCAAGACTAAACATTATGCTTAATGTATGTCTTTGTGCATGTTGTCAATCAAATCCAAAAGAAAGTCATCTTCAAATAGTTAAAAGAATCTTTTGATATCTCCACAAAACTATGGATTTTAGACTATGGTAGCCAAAAACTTATTCATTTGACATAGTAGGTATTGTTATGAAGATTATGTTGATGATAAAGTCGATCGAAAAAGCAAAAGTGGCCATTGTCAATTTCTTAGAGGATGTCTAGTATATTAGTCCTACAAGAAACAAAATTAAACAATGCTTTCGACGACTAAAGTGGAATACATAGCAGTTGCCAACTGTTGTGCTCAAATCTTATGGATGAAGCATCAAATATAGGATTTTTCTCTAAACTTTTCTTATCTTCCTATATTATGTGATAATACAAGTGCTATAAATCTTTCTAAATTTCCTTTGCATCATTCTAGGACTAAGTATATAGAAATCAAACATGATTTTCTTAGAGATCATGTTTTAGAAGGAGCCATTGGTTTTTTGCACATTAATACTAAGAATCAAGTAGCTGCCACTCTCTGAAGGTAGATTTTGCATGTTAAGAAAAGAATTTGATTTGTGCAAACTCTCTAATATTATTTTTGCATGAATATTCTTTTCTACTTGTCTTTGCATTTCATTTAGCGAGCTCCTTCTATTCTGATTCCTTAGAAACTCTCTCTTGTTTTGGTAAGGGCTTTAGAGTTTAGAAAGCCTCTTCATTTTAGAGGGCTCCTCTCGGCTGAATAGAGCAAGATTACATATGTACTAAAATGGTAATTTTCTTTGGTTTGTCATTTCAGCATTTAAAGACGCGCATGAAGTTCTAACAAGTGGTTGTACGGATCTGTCAGAAGATACTCAAACAATCACACTTCCTATATTAACGTACGATCATTCATCTTCACACAAGATCAACGCTCAAGAAACGACTAATATACTAGAAACAGACTTCTCTCCTCTACTCACCCTCATTGTTATTTGAAGCAGCTCTTGATTCTCTACATTCCAATTCTTTGTTTTCATCTCAAATCTTCTAAACCTCATCCATCACTCTTACTATGGCACAAACCAAATGAAAAGGACAAAAAAAACTCCAACTTTTACTAATAGTTGTGGTGAAGCTCATGTTACTAAACCTATCTCCTCTAAAACCCAAGTATCAGAAGTGCACTGGGTTATAAATGATGATGATTCAGATGAAGAACATTCTCGGTTGATTAGACAACGACGAACCAAAGCAAGTCTTACAAAATAAGATGAGAAAATTTTTGAACAAAAAGATAACCCTGATGCTAAAAAGAAAAAGGAAGAAGAATCCAGAAAAAGAAAAAATAAAGAAATAAAGAAGGGAAAAGCACATGTGACTAAAGAAACTATTAATAGAAATAAGGTGTTTTATGAAGAAATGATTTCTAAAGAAAAAAGGGCAAAGAAGATAAAAATAGCTGCATAAAAAGGAAAGACATCAATACTACAAAAAATGTTTCAATCAACGGAAGCTAAAGTTTGCTATAAAATGAAGTACAAGAAAAGAAAGGTGGTTGTTGGGCAAATCTTGCCTCCCATGATGTTTGATGACATAGGTATACCTGTCTCTCCTTACTTTGTTGTCATTGGTTGGGAAAATTTTCTAAAATTAAATGAGACAATATATGATGAGCTAGTCAGGATATTCTACGCACATGAAAAAGGAAGAAATTAATGGAAAACTTGCCATTGTCTCATGGGTGCATGAACGTGGAATTTTAATTTCTAAGGAAATCTTAGGAAATATACTGGAAGTAGTTCCCATAGGAGAACCAATTTTTCCTATCATAAATGGGATGTTGATGATCTAGAGTTAGTCGAAGTTGTCAATTCCATCTGCCTTCATGTTAGAAACACCTAAGATGGGAGACCCTGGAGCAGACAATTAGACCTAATACCACGATGCCTTGTATCGCTTTTAGCTACTTCAATTTTTCCCAGGAGTAACTTAGTTGAAAGGTGCAACCTGCTGGATACTTATGTGGTGAATAATTCGCTAAAAGGGAACATAATGAATCTTCCAGCTATGATCTTGAGGTTCATGGTAGATAAGAGGAATAATAATAATACAACTGGGTGCCTACCATGTGGAATGTTGCTTACCAAGATTTTCAACCATTATGGAGTTTCTTTTGCAAACCTGAATTGGTAGGCACTGGCTAAGTTTCACCTTTCCATTCCCTATCAATTTGGATACAGATTACAAAACAATGTTTAGGTAAACAAAAGATCTAAAAAAGTAGCAGAAAACTTAGATCTTGCACCAAACCAACAAACCTCTGTCCCTCTTTAGGATGAAAATAGTGCAAATCTTTAACAATAGTTAAAGGATATTCAAGTCAATTAAGAACAAATACGAGAACAAATAGATAGCATGTAGAATCAACTTCTTGACATACAGATTTTGCTCAAAAGAATCTTTGAATCTCTTCAATAACTCTATTGTTATTTACTTTCTGCTTGGCTTATTTATACTACTAATTTTATTTGATGCAGTATTTACTCTTTCCCTTTATTTCATTCTTTTTATTTCACTTCCTCCCTATACTTTTTTTCATAATGAAAAAGGGGAAGGGTTTATGTGGATATTTTTTTTGCATATTTTTGCATATATGATGATATATTTCTCAAAGCTGACACGATTATATATGTGATTGATTCTGATGTTAAACTTGTGAAAATCTGTGATATATAAATGATAGGTTCCTGTCTCAGGCTCCTTCTAATTATGTGAAAACATATAAAAGTCATAAGTATCTTTCGAAATCATCTATTATCTCTTTAAATTTTGAAAAAAATCTATTATTGCTTGTCATCATTAAAAAGGAGGAGATTGTGAGCATAAGGTTTATGATTGACGATTTTGATGGTAACTGTATAATATTTCAAAATTCAAATTGGATTTATTTTCTTGTATAATTAACGATCTTATTCTCAAAAGGAAATAAAATAATAAGAAATACGCTTTCTTTCTTGTAGGAATCTTCATTATAAACTTACTTTATTAGAAATGGATTATCTGAAAGGATCCTACAAATTATTAAGGTTATTTATTAGTCCTATGATTACTAGAAGATTTTTGGCAAAAATGACTTTGAAGTTATTCAGATTTAAATCTTTCCAGTTGACTAAAGATGTAAGATGAAGCAACAGGTAGTTGAAGAAATTGACTATTTAAGAAAGAGCAACAACACTTATGAAGTAATGAATATACTCAGACTTTCGAAACTTTTGAGTAGCATCTATATTTTTAAGAATCATATCATTCTTATTGTGCCTTAAGAAATGAAATCACCTTATCAAGAGAGAAATTGTTATTTGAGAACGTATTTTTGATTTTATATTTTTCTGTGAGCTTTTAGAAGCTTGTTACCAACTTCAAGTGTAGAAGGTTGGAGAACCTTGAAAAATATGTATCCTTGAGCTTGGAGATGCTCTTCAAATTTAAAAGGAAAATTTTTATAGTGAAACACTCAAGTTGGATACTTAGGGACTGAACGTAGACTTGAGTTGTAAGATGAACCAGTATAAATCGACTGTATCCTTCTTCTCTCTCTCAATATCTTTTATATTTCCACATTATATTATGTATGTGTTCATTTCAGTAAGAGGCTCCTTCACTTTTACAATAGATCCCTTCTGTTTTTAACTGTCTGATGGTTCCTTAAAATTTAACATACGCTTTATGTTTTTAAACTATTTTAACATAATTCATCATTTAGTAGGGTTCTTTCATTTAAGCAGAATCCTATTCCATAAAAAGCTCCTGTTGCTTAACAAGCTCTTGTCATTTAAAAGGTTTTATCTTCTGACAAGCTCAATTTGCTTTTATTCATTAACTAGGATCTGTTTATTATATGAATTGAAAGAACTTGCAAAATTTTTGTAAGTCACACATAATTCACCCCTTCTTGCATATGTTTGCTTAATCATATATATGTTTTCAAACAAGTTTGGTTACTAACATAAAATCAATATGTTTAATGTAACTCCCGAAAGTAAGTATTCAACCTACAGTTATAGAATATAGATTTATCGGTAAATTGATGTGGTACTTCTTTCTCTCATATTTCACGGAACTTAAAACTTATTGACCCTTTCTCCATCTTTGCCAGCAGCTTCTTTATTGTCTCCCTTGCTCGTAAAGTGTGTCAAGAGTTCATCGCACAGTGTCTAGTTTTAACTTGGTTCAATTGGCTACATTTGTGTTGGATAATTTGATTGGCAATAATAGAATCCGTATTGCTCAAGCAAGAAATATAATATTGCTATTGTGAAATCAATTAGGAACATATCAAGGGTATAACGGAATAATTTTTATTACTTTTCATTTAATCTCTAATAAAATAACTTGTAAGATGAATCATACAATTAAAGGATTAAAGAGAAATTTTGCGTCAGTATCTTATAACAACTGCTTTTTTGTTCTCGTTTGAAAACGTAAACCATAAGATGTTTAATTGTTCAGCATTTACTAATATTCATAAAGCAAAGAAAAAGAAACTCATTAAGAGAGATTGATATGAGTGCTTAGTTACTTTAAGACTTTCCTAGTCTTTACCATTTATAGAGAGAGACTAAAGTTCTTTTTCAAATGTAATTCAAACTAAACTCTTAATTATAATTAAATTCTAACTTTAACTCTAATTCTAATTAAATTTTGATTTTAATGAATCAAATATATGATTCCCAAAATTTCTTAAATTTTATAATTAACTCCAATTTGATTAATTAAATTTTCTCTCTTTAATTGCTCTTTATGTGTAACTCGTTAAAATTTTAATATGTTTGCAATGATTATAAATTATAAATTATAATTATAATAAAATAAAATAAAACTCATTTTAGTTCATCTTTAATTCTCTAATAAAAATTATAATCATAGCAACATGTTATAATCATCCAAATATTTAGAATGTCAAAATAATTTGATTTAACATGTCCATGCATGATTGTAATGTATAATTTAATTATTTCGTAATCCAATATTCCAATTAGTTATAAAGTACGAATCATTGTTTGTTCTATCTAATGTTAATCATGTTTGTTTTTACTAATTAGTAATTGATTTATAATTAATTTTTAAAGACGACGTTTTCAATTCTCAATTCATTTTGACTAGAGAAATTTTTAAATTGTTATTAATTAAGAATATTATAAAAATCTTCATAATTACTTTAGAATGACGAATCATTTATTGACATATTCAGCCATTTATATATAATTTATATTATATTCAAGTACTATTGAGTAAACTATCCTCAATAAAATAGGTCGTAAACAATATCAAAACATAATAATTGTAATGTAAGATATTTAGATAATCTTAAATCTAAGGATAAATTATCTAACCATCATTATGTAGACATCCACAAATACGTAAGTAATATTTCATTTTAGATCCGTATAAATAGACCAACTCAATAAAATTATTCTTCATTCTTTAATTTATGAGATTAATTACTTTCTTCATAAAAAAGAAACATAACATGTGCTAGTTTTACCATTCCACCAATATCTTGTCTTGATAAAATTATAACTAGGAATACTATAGAAATATCACCTAAATATAATTTGAATTTCATAATTTTACTTACGAGGTAACTATTATGAAGATTTTATTTTATATTAAACAATAATTAAAATAATCATAAAGATTAAGAATTCCTTTATTAAATCGATTAATAATGTCGTACATTAATTGTAGCTAACCAATTAGATGCGGGGGCATAAATTAACAATCTCTTACTTGCACTATAGTCAATCACCTATATATTTAATACCATTTACATTCTCATGTCGATCATGTCTATTTTGAGACAACTTCTTAGTGAAAGGATCTAAAGGATTCTTTTTAGTGAGCACTCACTCTACTGTAATGTATTTTTGCTCTATTATATCTTTAATCAATTGAAATTTTCGAGCACTTCCTTATACCATTGATGAGACCTTGATTCTATTATCTGTACAAAAGCATCATTGTTGTCATAATACAATACCATCAACTCAGATTCACCAAGTTTAATGATAAACTCCTTGATCAAAATAAATTCATTTCTCACCTCATACACTGAAATATACTATACCTCAATCATAGAACTAGTAATGGTTGGTTGTTTGGAATTATTTTTAACTTACTGCTTGATCATTTATAGCAAAGGTGTACCCTGACTATGATATGTTATCATTATCATTATATTGAAAACTCATAATCGAATATCCTTAAACTCTTAGTTTAATTCCTCCCTAACTAAGAAAGCATCATTATTTCTTCTAAAGTACTATAAATATTTTTTATATCCATCCAGTGACTATCACTAGGATTGAATTGAAATCTATTTATTATGCCCAAAGCTTAAAATACATTTAGTTTTATACATAAAACCATATATATGATTGATCTAATAGCCAAAGTAAGTGGAACATCATCCATTTTATTTATCTCTACATAGGAATTTGGATACAAACTCATTGAGAGAGAAATCTTGTACAAAATAAGCAAAAATTCCTTTATGGAATTCTTTATACTAAATTTCTTTAGCACTTTATTTATGTATATGGACTAGCATAAACCAAGTAATATTTTTAATTTATCTTTATAGATCTTTATGTCTAGAATAAAATGTACTCTCTTATATCTTTCAAATAAAATTTATTAGACAACTAAATCTTTATAGATGGAAGCATCAATATTTCATTTCCAATTAGTAATACATCATCTATTTATATCAATTAAATGATGATTGTACCCCTATAAACCTTATTATAGACATAAGATTCATTCTTTATAAAATCAAACTCGTTAACTATCTTATTAAAATATATGTTCCAAATTCGTGATGTTGCTTAAGCCTATAAATAGACTTTTGCAATTTGTATACTTGATTAGGAAATATTGTCTTGATACCTATTTGTCAAATTTCATAATCATGGTAGACAACTATAGTCAATAAAACTCTTATGAACTTAAGCATTGCTATTGGCAAAAATATTTCATCAAAATCAAATTATTATATTTTTGTAACCTTTGAACATTAACCTTGCTTTGTACATGTGTACATTATCATCCATATTGATTTTTCTCTTAAAAGTCTACTTACTTCCTATATGTAAAATTCCATTAGATGCATCCACTAAAGTCCATACTTGATTTGTGTATATTTCAAATCTTATGTATACATGTAATTTTAAAAATTCAATGCCAAACATTTATTCTTTAAAAGTAGTAGGATCATTGTCTATGAGTAATACATCATCTTTTCCTTTTTGAGATGAAATTAAAAGGGGAACTATGTATTTTGCTAGTGCATCACAGACTATATGTCTGTTAGACCCTTGGTTGTACATTATATATATCAACTTGAAGTTCTTGTTCCATTTAGATATGGATTTGTGTTTTTTGAACTTATTTAAACTTTACCTTAGTCCTACTACTTTCTTTAGAAATAAATTCTCTTTCTTGAATGTATCATGTCTTGAGATAAACACTTTTTGCTTAAAGGGATGGTAAAATTGATATTTGATACTCTCTTTTAGATATTCATCAAATTAGCACTTATCTAATTTACCTTAAATTTTATCAAATTTACACACTCCATATAAACATCACATCCCTAAATCTTTAAATATTCAACTTTAATCTACTACCTGTCTACATCTCATATAGTGTCTTATTAAACAGTTTGAATAAAACTCTATTTAGAAGATACATAACTGTTTCAATGACATATTCCTAAAGGAGATAAGAAGTTATGAATGAATCATGGAACGTACCATATCTAATAGAACATGATTCCTCCTCTTAGATACTCAATTGAATTTCAGAGTTCTAGGTGGAGTCTATTGTGAGAGAATCTCATTATCTTTTAAGTAACAAAGAAACTTATGTATAAATACTCACCACCTTGATTGGACCTAAGTGTCTTAATAATTTTACTAGTTTGTTTCTCAATCTTAAGTCAAAATTCTTTGAACCTTTTAAATAATTTAAACTTTGGTTTCATTAAATAAACATAATCATATCTAAATTGATCAACTATGAATGCAATAAATTTTGAGTACCCACCTCTAGTGTAAGTAAATATATAACCACATAGATCTGAATATATTAGTTCTAGTAACTCATTGACACATAATCTCTTTCCACTAAAGGGTCCTTTGTTTTACATGATTAATAATCAAAAGGATCCTAATACCCTTCTTTATATAACTTTATGATTATAGTTCCACTAATATTTCCTATTCTACAATTCTATAAATAAGATTGATTTTGGTCACTTAATTTTTCTTTTCTTGCTATTTACATTAAAGATTATCATTTTAGATATCTAATTTATACAAGCTATTTCTAAGTAATCTAAATATATAATAAACAACATTTTATTCTTAATTATAAGGATAACCCATTAAAATCTTTATAATAAATGAAAATAATGTTTCTTATAGTGATTAAAACATAATGACAGTTATTTAGTTCTAGTACAAGGTAAGAAGGCAATGCTAAAATACAAAGTTTCTGTAACTAATGTAAAAACCCTTGCTCAATTGCTAACTTGTAAGTCTACTTTGTCTTTCTTCAATGATATGCTCCTTATTAGCACCTACATATTATTACAAATATGAAAAATACAACCAAAATCTAATACCTAAGGTTATAATATAAAAGTAGAAAGATTGGTCTTAATCATAAATATACATAAAGATGTAGCTTTCTTAAACTTTTAGTGTCCATTAGCTCCACAATAAAAATAAGTGCTATTGTCATTGTTCTTCTTGAGGGCCACCAATTAGCTTCGCTACCTTAACATAAACCTTTTGTGTCATATTCTTATTTTTCTTAGAACTATTTTTCTTCCTCCTAAAAATTTCATAACAAGAACGTAAATGTGTTCCTTCTTAAGCAATCTTTTATAGTCTAAGCATATTCAATAGTTTAGATGATGACATATTCTTTTATCTTATGTAATAATTGATAATAAACTATTAAAACCTTAAAGCAAGAGACTGAAGAAACAAATCAATTATAAACTCATGACAAAACTTAATTAATACAATTTTTAAATATAATTAACCATCTTTAATATTTATAATTTTACTAAAGCTCCTTATACTATTTTGCATTAAAATAAGGTCATAGAAGTCTCGTACCTTCCCACCACACTTTGTACATCAAACAACTTATTAAGATATAATATTATAATAAGAGCACCCTTGTTCTTATACTCCCTCTTGTTTAACAATATCAGTATATATCTTTTAAGCTTTTAGAAATAGAAAACAAATATAGTAGATAACAATAATAATCCACTAATGTTTCTAGAAAGATAAAGCTAAACAACAATTATAACCATGCAACTTTTTTTATAAATTTAAAAGGTGTATTATCTATAGATAAAACTATACAAAAATATACAAGAGGTCTTGGCCTACTGCCTACTCTCATGCTGAGAGTTTACTAATAATTATAATGATAGGAAATAGACTAATGAAATTTATGAAACGTATGTAATTGCAATAGCTAAGGTGAGACTATCTGCGCCAAGCTTGTTGTATGTTTAAAGAAAGTGAATGTTGTACATTTTCTGCGTAGAGATGAGCTCTGATGAGGTTGACTATCTGATATGCAATTTTGTATTTCTCCTCCTTACCTGTAGCTCTATGACTATTCCTTTCTTTCCAAATGGTATATATTGTGATCGTGAATGTAGCTTTGAATAGAGGAGCATTGATTTTCTTACGTTCCAAATTACAAACAATACAATTCAATGTTTGTTCACAATTGAAACTGTTGGTTTATGCCCTTGCAGCCAATTTTGGTTGTATTTTTAATTGTATAAATTTTGTTTTATTCAATAAAAGGCATTCTTTATCTTTGTGCATTTTAATTATTTAATTATTAATCATAAAGATAAAATC
>JAOSBK010067901.1:0-15088 GCA_027568895.1 Erythroxylum shatona
TAACTTCCATTTCAATCAACTATTCACTTTAACTTTCATAACCCATACAAATCTACACAATTATCAAAATCATCAAAACCAGATAATTCTTTTCTCATCCATTTTCTTAAAGCATAATAACATCTATAACACAATTCATATACAAAAACACTCATTTAATTTTATTTTAATATTTCTGATTTCCACTAAAAATTCGGGGTCCAACAGTAAATTACTTGTTAATATAGAATCACTTATAATATGTAGAATACACAAGAAGGGGGGTTGAATTGTATTAAATCTTCAAAGATATTAATCTTTAGAAATTTCTTGAATTTCTTTACAAATTTAGATGATTATACAACAATTCACTTAATTTGATGAATAATTCAATCGCGAAAATTATTATCTATTCTTCTAATAACAAGAAAATTAAAGAGATAATAGTTAGAGAATAGGACGCCGTGATTTATACTGGTTCACCTTTAACCTTAGGCTACGTCCAGTCCTCAGAGTTTTTTTTGAGATTTCACTATACTCTTCAACATTACAAGTATTCTTTCTACACTTGCAAAGCCTCTTCATGTCTCTCTCACAAAGTATTCTTTATCTTCTTTCTTAGCCTCTCTAGGCTCTAGCCTTTCTTTCTCTTGGAAAGATATTGTTTGAGCTTTACGTTACAAATGTTCTCTTTCTTTCACATTTGAGTACAGAGTTTCTCTAAGTATTGTACAATCAGATTGTCTCTCTTGAATTGTTTTTTTTTGTAATCATTGTTTAGTTTTCGACTATAACAAGTATTTATAACCTAAGCCTTCAACTGTCTTCATGAGAAAACTGCTTCTGGAATCTTCTAGAAACTGTTATTAGTTGAGTCCTGTAACTAACTCCAACTAACTAACTGACTGACGTTCTAGAATATTTTTCATTTGCATCGTCTGGTACTATGTTTCGTCTGGTATCGCGCTTTCGTCTAGTGTTACGCTTAGTCTAGTGTTGCACTTCATCTGGTTTATCTAAGACGCTTTGTCGTATAAGTAAGTATCATCTTGAGTTGACCTTGTATCGTCTTGAGTTTTAAGTATCATCTGGAGTTGACTATGTATCGTCTTGAGTTGATGATTTATGTCACTTACATTTTTTTGTGCACTTAACAAACTCATCAAAATAGTTCACATACTTCTATGATTATTATTATTTGATTTTCATCAAAATTAAAGAAGCGAAGTCTTCTTGACTTAACAATATCCCCTTTTTTGATGATAACAAATAATCATAATATTAGAAGATAAAATAATATTCAGACGATAGATGAATAGACAAATAATGTACAGACAAACAAAGCAATACACAAGATATGCATAAAATATACAATGCTTTCTAATATTCTCCACTTTTCTCCCCTTTTCTTCCCTTCTCCCCCTATTTGTTATTAATAAAAAGATAGCTCATCTTAGATGCTTTAGAATTTCATAATACATATGTTGAATACTAATGGGGATAGTGTTGAGGTCTTGTTTAATAGAAACATGTAGAAGTGCTATTTCCTCATGAAGATCACCCACTGCATCATCCAGTTCATTAACCTTAGTATGAATTTCCTCAATATTTTTAGCTAGGGCATCCTGAACTTCCTTCTGCTTGTGACTAGCTTCAGTCCAATTCATGAAATGCTTCAAAAACTCTGAATTAACAGTAGGATCTTGTTGTATTTCACTAAGTGGATGAAGGTGTTCAACAACAAATGGTTCTCTAGGTGAAACTTCTAATTCTATGATTTTGATTGAGGGTAATTTGAAGGTTTGTTTTCTTTCTGGGAGATCAAGATCATCAGGTCTAGGTACTTTATAAATTGGTTGCCCAATAAGGTGTAACATATTTTTAATTGAAGGTATGAAACCTAAGGGTCTGAAATGAATGATTGAATGCACAAACGTTTCTAAGTTATTGTGAGCTTAATAGATGAAGATCTATAAATCTAGAGAACATTGTGGAGAAATCTTTATAGGACTTTACTAAGAGAGTTTGAACTAAACTGTCAAGTAGATGACTTCGGAGGTCAGTTGGATACTATAGAATTGCATAATATGGTAGACCAATCGAGGACTATGGTCAACTATGCAAGACTGGACTTGATTAAAGTAGTGTCCATCATTGTTTGATCGACTTTTAGTCCCAATAACTTTGAGATCAAGCCAAGTATTAAACAAATGGTACAGTAGTCAGTCCAATTTGATGGAATAAGAGATGAAGTCACGAATGCACCCATCTTGAAATTTTTTGGAAGTTTGTGATACATTTAAAATTAATGGACCGAATGTTGATGAAATTAGACTACGGTTATTCCTATTCTCTTTAAGGGGAAGGCCAAGCAATGGTTAAACTTGATGACACAATCACCACTGACAACATGGCAACAAGCAATGAAGAAGTTCTTATTGAAGTACTTTCTACCAGCTAAGACTGCCAAATTAAGGAACGACATCTCCTCATATTATCCGCTTGATTCTGAATCAATATATGATACATAAGATCATTTAAAGGAGATTGAAGAAGATGCCCACACTACAGTCAACCATTTTGGATGCAAATCTAGACTTTTTATAATGGGCTGAATCAAAATATGAAGTTGTCTATTGATATAGCAACTGAGGGAATGTTTAATAACAATACACCAGATGCATCCTAAGACCTTATTGAGGATATGACTATGAACAATTACCATTGGTGCTCTTCTAGAGAAGAAATTAATAAGCCATTAGGAATCTCTACGAATCAAGTTGAAGGGCTTAGCAAGAAGATTGGTAGATTGATAATGAATCGACCAAGCCAAGCTATGAAATGTGAGGTATACAGGCTAGAATATGCAAGTCAAAGTTGTTAAACATCGTAGTTCGAGTATATGGACTATTTTAGGAATGTTTCTAGACCTTAGAATAATCCATGTAGCAACATTTATAATTTAGGATGAAGGAATCACCCTAACTTCTCATAGGGAAGCAAGGGCCAAGCAAGAAATAACCCTCCACTGGGATTCCAACAACAAGCATCTCAATGTAAGAAGCCTATCTAGAGGAGATGATGTTGAAATTTTTTAAGATTCTAATGCAAGACGTCAATGCACAGAGGCTTTTATTTGTAACTTGAAAGTTCAAATTAAACAAATCACCAAGCTACTTTTAGAAGGACCACAAGGAAGCTTACCTAGTACAATTGAAACAAATCCTAAGGAATGAGTAATAGCAATTAACATATAGAGTATGTTCCCAGAAGAAGAAGGAGAAGAGAAGATATGGGACCATGAAGACTCAATCTATATCTAAAGATGAAGGTCCTTGTAATAAAGCCAAGAAATATTGATCATGATATTGAGTTTTATAAATTTATAGCCCTCAGATACCACAAGTGCACGAGTCGTGATTTGTAGTATGTGAAGGGTCAATCCTATGGGGAAGGTGAACAAATCTAATCCTATGTTCTCTAAGGATAAGAAAGTTAATAAAATGAAAATAAAAATTGTAAAGAAAAGTAAACATGGGAATAAGATTGGCAAGAATTTAATTTGTAAATGTAACATAAAAGAAATTGAAATTGAGCAACAAAAAAGTCACAATGGAAATCAACCAAGAGAAATTACCAAATTATGAGAGAGGGAAATTATCCTATCATTAATGCTAACCTAGTCATTTATGTATTAAAAGGGTGTCGTTTTTAGACTATCAAAGGGGGTTCACTCTCTCTTGAGTTATAATCACGCACCCTAATTCATTAACCCTAGTTAAATTATGGAATTTGCAATCTCTCAATTAAAAAAGACCCACAATTCTAATTAGATCTTAAGCCCTTTAATAAACAATCGGGTCTCACATGGGATATCTCTCTATATAGTAACCGACTAGATTGATTACATGGTCAATTAGACAGCCTAACTTTCATTAACCTGTTTTAATCAATTTTATCAGGTTCACCCTCTCAGTTTATTACTAAAATATGCAAATACCATAATCATTCGCAAAACTAAATCATAATAACATAATAATAACTAAATAACATTAAATTAAGGTCAAATCCTGAAGGAAAGTTAAAACATCTTAATCAAACCCAAATCTATACATATATTCATATTCATCTTCATATTCATATTCAAAGAAAAGAACAACGAGATGAAAGAAATAAACAATAGAATGGGGATCTGGATGCCTCAGGAGAGTAGCAGCCATGAAGACCCACTCCTTTCTACTCTTTTTCTTCTTCTCTCTCTCTTCTTTCTCTATCCTTGAGGGTTTTCCAAAAGTGGCATAAATAAAGCTCTCTAAGGGTTTCTTCATTAACCATTTTATAGGTTTTTTCTAATTTGGGCAACCCTAGGGCTTTTTCTAAGTCCGAAAGGTCTGGAAAGTCCCTTAAAAAATCAAGTCGAGAAGGTTGTCTGCATGTTTTATCATGCATTGCCACGATCGTGGCTCCTCCCTAATGTTTCTATCACGATCATGACTTCTTAACCACGATCGTGGGCCTGGTTGCTCCTTTGTGTTTTCTCTAAATCTCCTCCGTTATTCTATATTTGTCCTAAAACACTAGCAAACATATGAAGTCACCTTAAAAACATAAAATTGAAGCCCAAAAATGTTCTCTAACCCTCAAAACACTCAAAACATAAATATGTACCTAAATAACTGAAACCTAACCTAAACATGCATTAATAATTCAATTTAACTACTAAACACATACTAAACTACTCACTAAAACATTTTATAGTCTACAACTATCAAATATCAAACTATCGTCAGCTATCATATTACAATGTAGAAAGATCGGATGGATGCACAGCTCAATAAGTTCCTTCAACTATTTAGTAAACTCCAGTTTAACTTACCTCTTATTAAAGCTCTTATGTAGCTACCAAATCATATGGAACTTTTGAAAGATTTACTGTCAAAGAAGAAAAAGTTGGAGAATGCTACACTTAGTGAAATGAGCTCGGAAGTTTAAAAAAACAAATGACCAAAGAATCTTATGGATCCAAGGATTTTTACTATCCCTTGTGAAATTGTTAGCTTGAAAATAGATAAGGCTTTAGCTGACTTAGGGGATGGTATTAATATGATTCCTTTTTAAACAACTAGTAATAAGGGAACTTAAACCTATTAGGATAAGTGTACAACTAGCTGATAGATTAGTAAAATGTCCTGAGGGAGTCGTAGAAGATGTTCATTTTAAGGTTGATAAGTTTGTATTCCTAGTGGATTTTGTGATTGTTGACATAGAGGAGGACGTAAAAGTGCTTTAGTCCTTGATCAATCCTTTTTGGAAACTGCTAAGTCAATAATAGATGTTGATGAAGGTAAGTTAACATTAAGGGTGGGGGACGAAAAGGTCCTTTTTAGAGTATCTAATGTCATTAATCATACCCTTGAACTTATAAATGTAGTTAAACCTAGTGAGTCTTGTAATCTATCTAATATTTTGTAAGACTCCACCTTTAAAGATCCACCAAAACCTTTGCAAGTTTAAGGTAATAAACTGAAAGAGAAACGTAGCACCAAGCGACAAAAGTTTGCTTACTTGTAGGTCAAGGAGCCTATGGTAATGCTACAAAAAACCTAACTTGTATTAGCCACCTTGAGCAAAAAAGGTACGTCGAGCTAAAGACGTTAACTAGTCGCTACTTGGGAGGCAACCTAATAATTAGGATTTAGGTTAGTTTATGTTAATTTTATTTTCATGTTTTGTATTTATTTTCATATTTTTATTTTTATTTCCTTTTATTTTATCCCTTTTATTTATATTTTACAAGTTTATTTTTATATCATATCAGATGAATTGTCCCAAATTCATCGAAGTTAGAATTTGACAATCTTATTAGTTAGGGAAGTACCAAAATTCCTTTATATTCTTAATTTTTATGTTAAGATGCTTATATTGTGTGCTAAGGACAATGCAAAATTTTAAGTATGGGGAAGGGGTTAACAATTTTATTAAGTTTATTATAATTTTGGTTATTTATTTTATTAACCGGTATCCTAAATTAGTTTAAATATATTTGTAAGTACTTTATTTTATTATTGATTATTGATTTGAACTAGTATGCAAAAGGATGATAGATAGAATAAAATTACTTTCATAAGTCATATTTTTAGTAGTCACTAAGTTAGTTAATTTGCATGAAAATTGCATATTATTTACACATATATAACCTTTTTTGTGTAAGCTTTTGAGCGTAAGAGCAAAATGCATAAATATTTAGACTTTTTTATTCTTTCATATGTGTTATCGTGCATAATTAAATAATTCTAGAACTTGCTTTTATTATGCATTGACACCATATACGTTTAATTATAAGCATTAAAGTAATAAAGGCATTTAGATTCAATAGTTGTTTAAGCCTATTTCTTAGATAATTACCCAACCATATTTTATCCTTTAAGAGTAACCAATTTTGAGCCTTAGCCTTTTTTATTAAATATAACCCCATTATTAACCTGTATCATATTTTTCTTAAAACCTTTTTTACTAATTTGAACCCTAAAGGTTATTTACATTACTTAATTGTTTGAAATTGAATTTTTTAAAGTTCTAACATTCATTTAATTGTGGTACATGATGAATGCTCTAAAATGTTTATAAAAGTTTGTTACAAGTATAGAAAAATGTATAGTACCAATGGATTTATAATGTAAGGACCTATATATAGTGAAGAAATAAGTTTCTTATAATGTTTCCTTTGTAAATTTCCTTCAAATTTATCACATTTTTATTATATAACCATACCTTACCTGGGGCTATTATATAATCATACCTTACCTAAGCCCCAACAAACCCATATAAAGGCCTTTTGATTTTTATTTCTAGTTTACATACAAATGGTGGAGATATAATCATATCACAAACTTATGGTTAAGAGTTCTACTGTGCATTGCTTTGAGAGATCTTATACTTTTCACCCTAAACACTTCATTGTTTTGAATGAAATCTTGATGAGAGTGTAAAGAATTACGATTTTGATTTTGAAAAGATTATTGACGTTATTGATATTGACTTATGAAGTTAGTTTTGAGACAAATTAATTCTAATTCTATGTTAATTGGATCAAGATGATTTGATGATTTAAAATATGGATGGACAGGTTAAGGTTAAGTAGGTGTGGATGTTTGTAAATTTGATACGTATATTATGATTTGCTTTAGGGCAAGAAAAAGCTTAAGTATGGAGATGTTTGAAAGATGCTTATTTGACTATAATTTTACACCCATATTTAACATTTTTTTGATATGTAATAGTTTTTTTGTATATTCGGTACTTAGTTGGCTTTAAGTGCATTTATAGGTTATAATCTCCTCTTTGGACAAAAAGGAGAATAAATTGGATGAAATCATGGCATGGAATGAAGATTTGAAGCAACTAAGGACCCAAACTATCGTGTATAGAGACTATAAAAGTCTCTGTAAATGTGTGAAGATTGAAGAATTTTAGTTCTAGTCATATGGAGTTACACCCCCATGTATGTTGATATACACTTGAATATATGTTGCCTATGTAGGTCTTTGTGCCTATGTGAAATTGTGAATTTAGGTGTTTTTGATTATACACGGTCTCCTACATGCTCGTGTAAGTGACCATGTATATCTCATAAACCTTAATTTTTACTATAAAAGGATGTGAGTTGAGGCAAACAAGGAAGGGTCAAGTTTTTAAAAGATTTTAAGTGGTGAGACATATAGAGAGGTGATAGTTCTGATTAAAGGATGAGGAAAAAATGAAGAATACATCAATAGATCTGATAGCAAGCTAAATCATATACAATTTTACAAGAAGATCCAATAGAAGAAAAAACGAGATTTAAAATTACGATGTCTTTTTTTTACTAGTTTTTCTCCATATTTATCCTTATTTTTGTTTTCTATAAGTGGTAACTAAATCTTTTTAGTGTCTAGGTGTGATGAACTAGTTTGTGATAACAACATGATTTGATCTTTTATCTAATGTGATTATATTGGTTGATTCATTATGATTCAATTATGTTTTTTTAATTATTGTTCTAATATATCCATAATATTAGTGCATGATTTGATTTCATATGATTGAGATTAAGAAATCTTCTTGTATGAATAGTTCTACCATAATTGGAAGGAGTTACATGCAAACCTAGAGATATGCCAACATAAATCCTTTGAATTAGGGTCAAACCTAATAACATAATTCACAAATCAATAAAAGCAATCCTAGGGGTTTAAACCTAAAAGAGTTTTGTCAATCAACTGATGGATTGGTTGTTAATAATCTTCAAAAAGATATTAACATCAGATAGGAATTTCTATGGTCCAATAATCAATATATAATTACATGATAAAAGGTTAACATTTAATGATTCTTAAGGGGATTCATCACCTAAACACTATTATTTGATATAGACTTTTCTAAGTTCTTTCCTCTATCTTGTGTTAATTATTGTTTATTTTTAGCTTATTTGACAATTTAATTTTTAATTAAAATCTAAAATATAATTCACAGGTTAGATAACAAAAAAAGGGTAACACTAGTAATTCAAATCTTCATGGAATCAACCTGTACTTGCGTGTTCTATCTACAGCTATGTCATGGACTTGTGATAAATTTAAATATAAGGAGCTCACTCATAAGGTTTTGTCCAAATTTTTGTTAAAAATATTGAAGTTTTAGATAAATCAAATGGGATAAAATTTTAAATAGTTGGTGATGTTTTTTATGCCCATTACATAATTAAAAAGATTGAGATTGATTTGCTCAAGGATAAAAAAAATTATAACTATAGGGGTATTTGATGTGCATAAAATATATGTTTGATTTACAAAGTAGTTTTTTTTCATATTGTCCATTCAAATTAGTTTGATTTAATTGGTTTTATATTATGATGTTTTAATTATGGATAATTTAATTGAGAAAATAGGTTAGCCAAGAATTGGAGTTTATAAGGAAAAATATAAAGAAAATATAATTTTGACTAAATACAATCTAACACACATTAGTGTGCTAGGGAATGTTTTACATTGGACAAAAACAGATGGCTAAAAGATTAAATACAACATTGTATTAAGGCTTATTCTGTACCAAAATTTTAGTAAACAAGACACAACCTCTTACATGTATGGGGGAGAGCCATTTTCTTAATTCATCTAATCCATCAACCACCTAGATCTCTAGATGTTTAGAATAATTTTTAATTCAATCTTAACCTAGCTAAACAATCATAATATAAAATAAAGGAAGGAAGGAAAAAACTAGAAGAGTTTCTATAGTCTCCTCTAATCTTTCTCCAAATATTTCTCTGATGCGAAGAAACCCTAAAACTAAAAGTTTAGTGACAAAGAAGGTTTCCACTAGCCTATAAAAATGCTACAAAGAAGACTAATAAGAATATTTATAAGCTAGAGTTACGTAAAAGAGTTCTAAGATAATTAAACTTGTAATTCTACATGTCTTTAAAGTGTTTGGTATGAGAACTAGCACCTATCACACTTCTATATTAACGTCAATTTTGTTTTGAAAATTTTCAAGCTTAGTATGAAGAGTCTAATGATGATTTTAATTCATGTTTGGAGTTAGTTTTACTTTATGTTTGGGAACTATTTTTGTTTGGAGTCTTCTATAAAGTTGTAGTTTTTTTAGCTATCTTTTAAATACTTTAGATTGACCTCAATCAAACACCTACAAAGAAATTTATACTTAAATTCATGTTTCTGCCTCAATATCATCACCTAATGAACAATGAATAAAAGATTTTAAAACCGTATATAATTCTGTATACATACTAAAAAAATACTAAATCATAACTAACTTATTCCCTACAAACAAAATATTGATTTATCAAATTCACTAGACTTAACTTACTACTTTTCCTCAAGAATTAAAATTATACTATAACCCACTAAAAAGTCCTAAATAAAAAAAGAATAAATTCAATTTTTACATGTGTAAAGGAGTTTTTAGTGTATACCACAAGCCTTTAAAACCCTAAATGTCCGTAGTAGAGGAGTTATAGTCTCCTGAGGATTTACTTAAATGCTACCCATAAAAATTAACCTAAAATCATTAGTTTGATTTATAGTTACTAGCATAATACATACAAATTCAAGTCTCAATTGAATTACAAACTTAAAGTCTTAATATTTCTCAAATAAATCACAATGAAAACAAGACAAATAAACAATATTATACCTCTTTCATCAAGTTCAAACACTTTAATTTGGCATGTCCTCGTAAGATATCACTCATTTACATAAAGTAAATTATTATATACAAATGTCAAAATGAACATCCATAATGCCTTCACTAAATTACTGTCTTTAAGGTTTAAATTTAAGGCCCACGACTCTGAAACAGCTGAGGTTTAACTAATTTAAAATTATCCATAAGAAGACTCTTATTTCCTTCACTTTTTATGATGAGATTGGATAAACCACACAATTACTGTGTTTAAATTGAATTCCACTAGTTAAAGAACACTTGTAATAAACATTTTTTCTTATAAAAATCTTTTTTTTTATGTTTTTTGTTCATAGGACAATCATCAATCATTTGAATTATAAATTATCTCTTACATAGATAACTTTGTCAACTGGTATGACAATTAGATATAAACCCATACAACTTTAAACTCATCAGATTTTTCTTTATCTATCAGTTTCTTCTCCCTAATGGCATCGACTTAGAAGGTTTGGCAAGATCTATGCCTCTACTATAATTAATAATTTGGTT
Source organism: Erythroxylum shatona (assembly GCA_027568895.1). Taxonomy (NCBI): domain Eukaryota; kingdom Viridiplantae; phylum Streptophyta; class Magnoliopsida; order Malpighiales; family Erythroxylaceae; genus Erythroxylum; species Erythroxylum shatona. Next base: position 10,714 of record JAOSBK010067901.1, read on the forward strand.
GAAGCTTACATTTAAGGGTGAGAATTACTCTTCCACCCTCTTCTTCTTTCCAAACTCATGTTGGTTGTCATTGACCTATTATAATAAACTTTTAGCTTCTTTTAGATTTATATATCTCTTTTTTCTCTTATAGATTTTTTAAAAATATTTGCTTACATACATTTACAAGTAGCTCCATAATGGCTAGTGCTTCCTCGTAAGTGTGAATTATAGTGTATTTTCTAGGTGTTAGAGTGTGTTTTTAGTATTCAAACACATGACAATCATGTGTTTAACACCTAGATTTTTGTTTTTACTAGTGTTTGTATGTTTTGTTTGATTAATTTTTGTTTAAAGCAAGAATTTGATCTTAATTGTAAGTTATTTCACAGGTTTGGTGATGTCAAAAAAAAATTGAAGAAAAGAAGAAGAAAGAGTTGGAAAATAAGTTCTAGCACAATCGTGCATGCAAGAAGTGACATGTTTATGGCTCTCTGGCATGATCGTGCATCGAAAGAGAGCTAAAGCAAGGCCATGCACAATCATGCATCACTTTTTCCAGTTCATGAACTTTTTATATTTTTGACAATTCGTGGTTCTTTTTGGAAGAAAAACACGTGGAAAAACCTAGATAAAACCTTAGAATTCAAGAGTATAAAAAGGAAGAGAAAAACATCACTTGATGGTAAAAAAAAAACATAAAATGAGGAGATCAAAAGAGAAAAATTTGAAGAAAAAAACTATAGAATTCCAACTCGAGGAAAAGAAAAGAAGACATCCTTATTCAATTCTCTACTTTTTTCTTGTATTCCCTTGTTGTTGTTGAATATTAATGATGACTCAATTGGCATATATAGGTACATTTATGGATTTATAAATTCCTTTTTGGAATTACTTTTTATTTATTTGTAAACTTTACATTTTTTATTTAATGAAATAAGTTTATGATGTTTATTGCTTTATATTCAGTTTGATTCAAGAGATTAGATTAGATAGCTTCTGTTGAGTTGCCCAAATAAGCAATTGAAGAGAGATCTTAATTTTTATTAGTTACCATAGGATCACTTCAAATCTAATTACATTGCTAGGAAGAGTTTTGATAGATCGAGAGATCACAATTCAAATTCTATCTATTTTAATTGGAATTACTTGATTACATCTCAAGAGAGGGTAATCATAATTATTGGATATCTAGGGTTAGGTAGTATTAAATTAAGAAGGAAAAGTGAGAAAAATAAAGGGAAAAGTAATTCCTAGTTTTTATCATTGATCAATCAATTAAATTCACTATTGCTTATTTCATTGTTTAATTATCAATTATTTATTTTAGTTTAATTTCAGTAAATTTTATTATTATTTACCTTAAACAAAGTTTACAATAATTGTTGAGCGAGTATTCTAATCCTCATGGGATAATTCTTTTTATGATATAAGATATTATTTGTATACATATAGTAAAGAAAGTTTTCCATTTAAAACTTTAACACTTGAGCCATTCTCAAAAGCTACTACAACTATAAAGAAATTAATTTTCGGAATTCTAGTTACCTTTTGATTAAACGTTCTATGCTTAAGCATCTCTCTAAATCTTTAAGCTTAATTGTATTATAATATAGAGTCTCATGCCCTCTTTCTATTGCTTTAAGAATGTTCTTAAAAATAAGCTCGCAATTGCTTTTAGTTAGCATCGGATGCTACCAAAAGTCTTTGCTACCAGTTCTCGTAGGTTTGATAAATGTTGAGGAGGAGATCTTGCTCTTTAGTACCATAGAGATCCATTATTCCTTGAATCTCTCCACATGGTCAGTCAAATTTGTGGTTCCATTATAAATTTATAGTAATGATAACTTAAACTTTAGTGGTAGTAATTCATCAAGTATATCCTGTATGAATGAACTGTAAGCATAATTTATGCATAAACATAATCACAATAATTCTTTAGCCCAGATTTAAACTCTATGTTTACATGAAAATATAAAATATAAAGTACATACCTTGATCCATAAATGAAATTTTGATATCCCTGATTACTTTAATATAGGTGATAGGAATGCCCTTAGCCTCCAAACACCTCCATAAGAGATCTCTAGGAACCCTATCATATGCCTTCTCCAAATCAATAAAAAACTATATGCAAATTCCGTTTTTGTTCGCTGTAGCATTCCATGAGTCTACGAAGTAGATGTATCGCTTCTGTCGTGGACCTACTAGGCATAAATCCAAATTGGTTGACCGATACAGAAGCAGCCCTCCGGATTCTCTTCTCAATTATCTTCTCCCACAGCTTCATGGTATGACTTATTAGTTTGATGCTTCTATAGTTGTGACATTATTGGATGTCCCCTTTGGCCTTGTATAGGGGGATCATCCTACTTAATCTCCATTCATCTGGCATTTTGGCTGACTCGAGAATCACATTTAAGAGTCGAACTAACCATACAATACCGACACCTCCTATCCATTTCCATACCTCTATAGGGATCTCGTCTGGCCCTATGGCCCTACCGCTCCCCATCACTCTCAACACCTTTGTAATTTCACCCCTTGTAATCCTTACCCATGCACCCCTGTCATGAACATGCTCCGATGTAGAGGGTTCATCTAACTCTACGTTGCCTACTATCTCGTTGTTATACAGGCCATGAAAATACCTCTGCCATCTCCTCTTGATGTCTTGGGACTCTGTGAGTACCTATCCTGTTTCATCATGAATACAATAAACTTGGTTGAAATCATTCGTCCCACGTGCCCTATCTTGTGCTAGCTTGAAAATCTTTTGTGCTCCCTTAGATCTATCCAAGTCACGATACATAGTCTCATATGCTTCCCCTCTAGCCACTGCGATAGTTTTCCTAGCCCTCCGTTTAGCCCACCTATACTTTACTCTGTTAATCTCCCTCTCTACCTCTGTTGAACTAGCTAAAAGATCTTTAAAAGCTCTCTGCTTCGCCTGAACCATCCCCTGGACCTCGTCTGACCATCACCAACCTTCCATCAGCCCACCTCCTTACCTTTTGGGGACCCCTTTGGATACCCCTTGGTGAGTGGTGACCGTTGCACGCACTACAGAGGCTACACCCTCCCACATCAAGTTTGCATCCCCGCTCACAAACCATGTTGCATTTGACCGAACCTATGTCCTAAATTGTTCCATCTTGTCCCCTCTTAGTCTCTACCACTTAATTCTACGACAATGCAGGTTAGAAAACTGTGACCTCCATCCTTTAATCCCGAAATCCAGAGCTAGTAATTTATGTTGAGTCGATATGCATGCAGCTAGCAGTACTTTGCAATCTTTGCACAGTGATCTGGCACCTCTCCTGACAAGTAGATAATCTATTTGTGTCTTTGAGGTGCTACTCTAAAAAGTTACCAAGTGCGCTACATTTTTCTTAAAAAGGGAATTAACTATGACTAACTCATATGCTACGGCCAAGTCCAATAAAACAATCCCATTATCATTTCTAATGCTGTATCCAAAGCCCCCGTGGGCTCCTGTATATCCATCTGTATCAGCCCCTATATGTCCATTAAAATCACCTCCAATGATGATCTGCTCCGCATCAACGAAATGTTGCAGCACCCCCTCTAACGCTTCCCAGAACAGACTTTTTTGTTGTTCATCTAAACTCGCTTTAGGTACATACGCACACACAATATTGAGAACCCCATTACTAACCACAATTTTAGCCACCATAATCCTATCATTGACCCTTGTAACCCCCATAACTCGACTTATAAGTTCCTTGACCACCAGGATACCTACCCCATTCTACTTTCTAGTACTTCCCAAGTACCATAGTTTGAAACCTCCTATCTCCTTCGCTTTAGCGCCTGATCACTTTGTCTCCTGAATGCAGGCTATGTGAATCCTATACTTATCTAAAATGTCCACTAACTCTAAGGACTTACCCGAAAGGGCCCCAACGTTCCAAGATCCGAATCTCAATACATCCTCGCCTTTTTTATCCCGACCTGCTCGGACTGGTCCCAACTGCGCGAATTGAAGGCATCCTACCTGTCTCTGGCCTGCACTTGTCCCTCAGGACTACGCCTAAGGAGCCTCTAAAAACCTTGACCTAAAACTAACACCATAACTAAAATATAGTTTTTTTTTAAAGAAGAAATAAATAAAAAAAATAAAAATAAAAATAAAAATAAAAATAAAATAAGAATAAGAATAAAAATAAGAATAAGAATAAAAAATAAAAAGAAAGTATACATAAAATATACTAAATTAGATTAAACTAACAATAGTAATTATAACAATAATAATAGTATCCGTTAAAATTGGTAAAATAAATGCAAATAATACTAAAAATACTAATCACAAATAATAATAATAATAATAATAATAATAATAATAATAATAATAATAATAATAATAATAATAATA
>JAOSBK010067994.1:0-15078 GCA_027568895.1 Erythroxylum shatona
TGATAGTATCGATGATTGTGTATGTTCATTGTTTCCGCTTTGTGCATGTTTGTGTTTCAAAAAAAAATTTATACTGAGATTTGACTGAGTGATGTAGCACGCCACCCTCGCAGGGCACGGACTCGGATATCACCATCGATGTTGGGTTCGGGTCATGCGGGAGTGGGGTGTTACATTATCGGGGTATCAATTCTAGACTATCATAAGGGGATTAACCCTAATTAAATTATAAAAGTTGCAATCTCTCAATTAACAAAATATGCATAATTAAACTTAGATCGGAAGCTCTATACAAAACTATCGAGTCTCACACGAGATCTCTCTCTCTGTAAGAAAACCTATATGATTAACTACATGGTTTATTGGATCGCCTAACTCTCGTTAATCCAATCTAATCCAATCTAATCATTTTTTTCTCTCTCTTCAACTTTCCAAAAGTGGCAAAATGTAGACGCTCCCTTAGGGTTACATCCTTATGTCTTATATAGTATTTCTAATTAGGGCAACACTATGGTCTTTTCGAGTCTAAGAGGTTTGAAAAATCTCTTGAAAACTCAAGTCTGGATTACTATTTGTGTATGTGTCATGTAGGCTAAGATCGTGGCCCTTAGTGGCATGATCGTGTCTGGGAATTTTTGCTTTTGTCACGATTGTGGCCTATAATGACATAATAGTGGATACCTGCACTAGCTTCTATCACGATCACTCCTTGATCTGGCTCATGGCCCCGGATTTACTCCAATCCAATCATTTTTATCTAGTTCACCCTCTCAGTTTATTGCTGAAAGATGCAAAAATTGAAGTTAGTCACAACACCCAGTCCATAAAACACAAAATCGACTACATTAACATTAAATCAAAGTAAAATATTGAAGGAAGAGTTAGAACATCATCAACAATCCAAAACCCAACATCATACAATCCATTTCAATCTAAAACCTACCTAATCCGGGAAGCAGCAACGTCAGAAGCCACTTCTTCTTCCTCTTCTTCTTCTTCTCTCTCAACTTTTCCCTCTTTTGAACTTTCCAAGAGTGGTAGAATGCAGAAGCTCCCTTAGGGTTACATCCTTAAGTCTTAAAAAGTATTTCCAATTAGGGTAACCCTAGGGTCCATTCTAAGTCTAAAAGCTCCAAAAAATTCCTCAAAAATTTAAATCAAGACTATTGTTTTTGTATTTGTCACGTAGACCATGATTGTGGCCCTTAGGGGCACAATTGAGGTCGGAAGTTTTTGATTATGTCACAATCGTATCCCATAATGATATAATCATGGCTCCCTACACCAGCTTTGGTCAGAATCGTGGCCCTTTTCTTTTGCTTCTATCATGATCGCGGCCCTGGGTTATTTCTCGGGTCTTCTGTAAATCTCTTCAAATTTTCCTGAAACACCAAAAAACACATCAAGGCACCTCCTAAATATAAAATTGAAGCTCAAAATCATGTTCCATCCCATAAAACACATAAAACACAAAGATTTACTAATTAAAACAAGTCTAACCTAAAGATGCACTAATCAATCAATTTAACAACTAAAGACATAGTAAACTACCTACAAGACATGATGTAATCTACACCTATCAACATACCCTCACTTTAACATTTTCTTTCCCTCAAACAAACAAAAACAAACAAATAAACCTCAACAAAAAAAACATAAAATGCACATATGCGATAATGAGGGAATGCTATTAGACCTAACAAAACAAATTTAACTTTAACACATCCCCTCATGTTATTCTAACTTATTAACTTATGAAATCAGTGTCTAAGTACCTTGGACTAAATATACAAACTAATCAAAATTTTAATGTTAATTCTATTCACCCCTATCACTTGCATACACATATTGATAATTATTTGGTCAAATCAAAAGTGTAGCTATTCCTAAATAACTTTTCATGAAAAATCAAGCTCCTAACAAGTTTGGTAGGTTTCATTTGAAAACATTCTTTTTGTTGATTTTTTAAGGACATAAACCTAATCTTTTTACGCGAAGGCAAACATTTGTGAATAGTGTTGATTCAATTGCTCAAGTAGGTCATATTGTTATTAAGAGTAGCTTGGTTGGAATGTCATTATAGTATGTTGATGCGAAGGCATATATTTGTGATGTGTGTTTATACAGTTACTCAGCTACATCACATTCTTAACTGGCTACTAGCTCTATCCATAACCCAAAGCTAGCGGAATAGTTAATTTATTGAAATTTATACACTTTTCTTTAACATATTATTTTGTCTACCTTATTGCTTTTGTTAATCATTCTAATGAAAATATACTAGTAATGCCACTTAGTTGATTGGCCTAAAATTATAAATGGATGTGACAACTTCCTAGGGTGAATAAGCTAACATTATATCCTAAATAAACTACATAGTTAGCTAATGTAACCTAAGTCACTACTTTCACAAGCTAATAAATCTTCACAACCTAAAAGATTATGTTTAAGTTTAAATCTATCACATTAAGTCCTAGCCATTGACACATCCACACAATTCATATAATGCAACCTAAACAAACTATCATACAATATGTGAAATTCATACTTAAGATAAAAACACACAACCCTCCCCACACTTAAATAATACATTGTCCTCAATTTGAAAAAGACATGCAAACACACATAAGGGGGGAATAAAAACCACAATATAAAAAAAACATAAGAATAAAATACTTACAAAAATGAAAAGAAAAGGTTAAAACATAAAATTGTCAAGGTGATTAAGGTAGTGATGGTGTCAGAGGTGGAGACCCAATGAGCTTGACATCGAGCTAGGTTCCTTTTCTTAAATTTGATTTAAGAGAGTGAGAGAATGAGCAATCCAAATCATTTTAAAACATTCAAAACTTATTTTAGAATTTAAAACAAACCTAACTATACAACAACTTAAATCTATCAACTAAATGTGCTAATTTAGGGTCATTAGTTTGACCTTGCATCTTTGGAAGCTTAGCCAGGAGCAATTATAAGTGGCTTGCTTCCATTCTTCTCATTCAACATTAATTTTGTAGCCTGTGAGCAAGCTACAAATTGCAAGATAATGAAAAGATCATAATCTATCAAATTAAGGAAACCTAATAAGCTTATTAATGTCCTTTGCGATGACAAACTGTCAACAAAATAAGGAATAACGAAACTCCTTGAAGTTTTTCTTGTAAGAGGATGAGTTGTTCCTATCCTTCCTCAGTCACCCCTTCACCTTTTCTTCTTACACTTTATGAGCAGAGGCTTCCATGTCTTCTTTAAACTTTATATATGTTGTCATATGCTCTTCTTCCTTGTGTTCTTTTAAGGATTCGAACACATCAATTCTCCTAGATGCGTCAACCTCTTTTGGATTATTTAATACACCATTCATGTTGAATGTCACTTGTCATTACTAATCCGAAGGATAATATTCTCTTCATAGACATCTACTGAAGCTTTTTCAATGTTCAATCATGGTATACCAAGATTTGGCAGATATATAGGGGGTTTTCATCCTATTTTGCATCCTCTTTCTTCATTTCTTGGCCTTCTACAAGGTGGGGTTCAACTTGATCTCTCGTTGATTCTTCCAGATCTACCTCGTTCTTAAGTGTGACAGCCTGACATGGCTCCTATTGATGTATTTCCATACTGCTCAGGAAGTTCTCCACACTTTGCTTACAAAATTCACTAGAAAGCTGTCTCATTTGAATATCTATGTTTTGAATAGAAGAGGCATGATCTTTTATTAATTGCTCAAACTTCTCTTCCAGTTGCTTCTGGGCCTTTTCCATGTTCATAAGCTTATCCATGATTTTATCTAGCTTGGTATCCTATAAAATGGACTCATCTTACTAAAATTGTACAAGGTTTTAATGTCCTATAGGATTCCTTATATTGTTAAACAAATAGATATTTGAGTGGTTTTGACAACCTAAAGTGTACATTTTTCATATAAGGATGATAATTTTCCCTGCAAAATTATGCCTCATTGAAGTCTATAATAGTTCCTTGCTCCCTATAACATATATCCTCCATCATTGATTTTCCATTTCTTCTTGGCATTTAACCTTCTTTAATCCTTATAGTTGTCTTATGATGTCCAAAAGATGTGCCTTCGACATACGCCTAAACTTCCTTTTTTCTCTAACTTTTTAATAATTAGACTAAAAGAATTAAACTAATCTTACGCCTCATTGGTAACAGTGCCAAAAACTTAATCTTGTTCATCAAGTTGTATAATTATAGCCCTCAAATTTCATAAGTGCACAGCCGTTGAATTGTAGTAATTGAAGGGTCCATCCCACGAGGAGGGTGAACCAATCTAATTCTAAGGCGTCTGAGGCTCAGAGAAATAATAAAGTGAAATTAAAAAATGAAACAAGAATATAAACACTAGAATTTGATTATAGGAATTCAACTCAAGAAATTAACTCAGTAAAAATTGAACGCGAGCAACACAAAAGGTCACTATGAAAATTAGTAAAGAGAAATTATTAAGTTATAAGAGAGGGGATTCTACCTATTATTAATGCTAACCTAGCCAGTTATATGTTACCGAAAAATTAGTTCTAGATTATGGTAGGGGGAATTACTCTCTCTTGAGTTATAATCTTGCGCCCTAATTCATTAGCCTTAATTAAATTATGGAAGTTGCAATCTCTCAATTAACAAAAGACCCATAATTGAAATTAGATCAGGAGCTCTCTACTTGACTACCGGGTCTTACATGAGATCTCTCTCTGCACAAAAGCTTATATGATTAACTACATGGTCTATTAAATCGTCTAACTCTCGTTAATCCAATCCAATATTTTTTATCCAGCTCACCCTCTCTATTTGTTACTGAAATATGCAAAAATTGAAGCTAATCATAATAACCAATTAATAAAACACAAAATCTACTATATTAACATTAAATTAAAGTAAAATCCCAAAGGAAGAGTTAGAACATCATCAACAATCCAAAACTGATCATCATACAATCCATTTCTGTCTTATAAATTAAATGAACAAAAATGAAATGGAAAGGAAATAGATCTTAGATCAAAAAATCTAGGAAGGAAGTAACGTTGGAAGACCATATAATCTAGGAAACATCAGCATCGGGACCTTCTTCTTCCTATTCTTCTTCTCCATCTCTTCTTTTCTCTCTTTTTAGCTTTCCAAAAGTGGTAGAATGTCAAAGCTCCCTTTTACATCCTTAGGTCTTACATAATATTTCCAATTAGGGCAACCCTAGGGTTTTTTTTGGACCCAAAAGGTCCAAAAAATTCCTCGAAAACTTTAGTTGAAACTGCTGAGAGTTTTTGCTTCTGTCATAGCTGTGACCTATAATGACACAATTGTGGCTCCCTATACTAGCTTTTGTCATGATCTTGGAATATTCCCTATATTTATTAGCCCTGGGTTATTTCCAGGGTCTTCTTTGAATCTCCTCCAATTGCCCTGAAACACTATTAAACATATCAAGGCACCTCATAAAAATAAAATTGAAGCTCATCATCGTGTTCTAACCCACAAAACACTTTTTAAAAAATTATTTACTAACTAAGACAATTCTAACCTAAACACGCACTAAACAATCAAATTAACAACTAAACACACACAAAAACACGATACAATATACACCTATCACATTGTAGTGAATGAATCCATCAAAATTTCACATAATGCAGAGAAGTAGGCTTCTTCGAAACATACTCTATATCCTATTGTTAGTCTAGCTGAAAGTGGGGATTTCTCCAGTGAACAAACCATGAGCACCGTACTACTTCCTCAAAATAGTCCTAAAACACCTAGTCTTTCACCTTGCAACTTGTAAACCCAAGAAATTGGAATAGACAATGAAGAGAAGAATATATAGTTCCAAACATTGAAAGGCATAGATCTCAATGGAGTAAAAACAAGGGCTCTAAAAACGAAACTCTTTAATATGTCAATTATTGTCTGGAATGTCTAAGGTTTAAATTGCCGAAAAAAAAAACTACTTTAAGGGATTTTGTTTAGAGGGAAATGCCTTTAATTGTAGGATTACTAGAAACTAAAATAAAACTAGACAATGTTAGTAAGTTAAACTTGGGTTCTGGTTGGCAGATGCTTATAATCCATTCACATCATATTCTTAGTCAAGCTCCCTCATTCCTCTAAGCAGATACTGCACAAATATCTTTTTTGTATGACAACACTAATATCATCTCATCCATCATCTATTCAAGAATTCTAGACTCCAATGAGTAGTATTATAGTCTGATTTATTAACTCTCTGCATAAACTTTTTACAGCCTTGGATTTTATGCGGCGACTTCAAATCTATATTGTATACGTCTGACGCTAATGTTAACTATAACCTTTGAAATTTTTCTTAAGATTTCAAGACCTGTTTAGCAGCTGGATATGAAAGATTTGAAGTATGTTGGCCGCAAATATATATGGTCCAACAAACAAAGCTCACATTGGTTCATTCAAAAGAAGCTTGATCATGCCCTGGTCAATGGCAATTGACTATCTCAGTTCCCCAATAGCAGTGCCACATTCCTTGACCCCTTTTTCTCAAATCATATCTCGGTTAGGGTGGAGCATCTGTTTCAATCAGTTGCTAGGAAGTTCACTTTCAGGTTTAACAATCACTTGGCCAAAGCACCAAGATTTGCCGAAGCTTGTAAGAAAGGATGTTATTACTATTTTCATGGGACCAAACAGTTCATTTATGTCCAAAAATTGAAGGAAATTAAGAAAGAATTGAAATACTTGCATTCTTTAAGAGGCTCCACTAAACAATCTATTTGTAAAGCCAAGGAAGAGTTCATTAGAATTCAGCGTAGTCTTGCATTATACCCTTATGATCCAGAACTACTCACTAATGAAAAACAGGCGCTCTCTTACTTTATGTTCACAGTTAAAAATCACAACTCATTCCTTAAAAAAAGAGCAAGAATGAATTGACTTAAAGATGGAGACAAATGAACAAAGTTCTTTTTCAACTCAATCCTAGCTTGTAGAAACAAAATAGAATCCATTCCATCTCTATTATTGAGGGAGTTTAGCTTTGAAACCATCTGGAAATTCAAGAAGCGATTATCAAGTATTTCAAGAATTTGCTAGGTTTTTCCATTTCTGACACTATCACTAATACATATCTATCGGCTTTCATTTCCAAGAGACATAACCATGAAGATGTTGAAATGTTGACTAAAGCTGTTGATGATAGGGAAATTGAGGAAACTCTTACATATTTGAACGGTATGAAAGCTCCAGGATCAGATGAACTCAATGGCTATTTCTACCAAAAATCATGGGAAATTATAGGCCCCTTTGTCAAGAACGCAGTCAAAGAATTTTTCTCTAATGGAGTCCTTCTCAAGGAAATCAATAAAACATTTCTTTCTTTGATTTTGAAAAGTGAAAACCCCACATCTTTCATTGATTTCAGACCAATCTCTTGTACAAATTTCCTTTATCAAATTATTTTAAAGATCCTCAAAACAAGACTACAGAAAGCACTCATCCCACTCATCAATGAAAATTAGGAAGCTTTCATTTATAATAGGCAAATTGGTGATAATATATTGACCGTGCAAGAGCTATTCCAAGGTTCACGAGCGAAATCAACTCCAAATTGCATCATTAAGTTTGATTTTCATAATGCATTTGAAATTGTTCAATGGAGCTTCTTATGGCAGATGATGAAGGCATATGGATTCCTAGCGATCATCATTCCAAATAGTCATACTTTCAGATCCCATTCAATATAAATACACGCACGTTTATATCTTCTACCCCGCTTTAATATCAATTTGAATATTTTTTAATTTTAATATCTATTCATTAAATATTTTTATTAGAAAAATATCATATCAAGCAATAACAAATTGGAGGATATTTTTTCATGTTTTCAATTTTTAAGACGCATACAATTTTCAAATTTTTGAAAATGAAAATTTGTATAATATATGTTAATACCATAAGATGAATAGCATATAAAATTTTTTAATAAATTCATTAAACAAATTGCGGTTATTTTGAGAAAATTATTAGCATAATCTTGCAAAATTATTTATAAGATTTAAACCTCAAACAAAAAATTGAAAAATAAAAATAAAAATATGAATTAACATGCAATTTATTATAACAAGATTGGTAAGTTTAAAATTGTTGACATTTATGCTTCTGATTATTTTAATATCGAAAATGAAAGTTCAATCTTGTTTATAATATCATTAGTTTGAAATAAAAATCTTTTAAAAATTAATGGTTTCAAAATAATTAACAAAAAATAATAAATTATCCCTTGTTTGACATTTATTTATGAAATTATTAAAAATATAATATTGAATGGTGCAATATTGTTTCATAACGCATTGCAGGTAGTGTCTTCTTCTAGTTAATCTATTATGGTTTTGATTTTCTTTTGACATAACTTGCTTATTGAACGATATCAATACTTCTTAGACTTAATTAAATTTGAACGATTAAGGATAAATTGTATTTTAAATCTAAAAATTTACTTAACTGTGTAACAATAATAAGTTAAAAAATGTGTGTATTATGAAATAAATTAAAACATAATTTATTTGCCATAATTGAGCAAATGCTATTGGAATTCTTCTTTGCCATAATTGAGTTAAAGAACAATTTAGTGCCTTTGTCTCCATCCTTTAGCTAGCTATTTCTAGAAATTTGCTTTAGTAAAATGGCGTGGTCTTCAACTTTGCCTAAGTAGTCCTTCAAAACTTGCTTCTCTTCCATTAAAAGCTCATTACTACTCAGATTATTAGAGAGCCTTTATTGGATCATTATTAGCTCGTCCTTTGCATTTGATGCTGCTTATTTAGCATTGAGATCCTTTTTTGCATTCAAATTCTTTAATTATTGTTTGATACCTTTCAATTTCCACACATATAAACTGCCTGGAGCCTCGTAAACCGATTTCCTTTTCTTTAAAAATTGCACCCTAAAACCCTTTATCAAAAGCAAGCGGATACTTTTTTATATACCTTTTAGAACATATATACAATCTTAATAAGCATGTGATATGAGAAGAAAGGCTCTATAAACCTTTCTTTGGTTGTCAGGAAATTTGGTTAGCCATACAAGGATGCATAGCTCTATCCAACTTTTTCCTAAAGAAGCATCTTGATTCTTGCTAGTTTCTCCATGTAAACCTGTTTCCCTCATATTGCAAGTCCACCAATTCTAGGCTTTCCATGCACTTACTGGAATCTTCAATTAAGTTCTTTAAGCTAGACCGTCCCTCAACTTTTAAGCTAAAAGATGTTGCATTAAAATCTTTGTAAACTAAGCTAGGGCCCAAATCAAATTTCCTAAAATGCGTCAATCATTCCCATAGCATTTTCCTTTAGAAATTGAAGTTATAAACATATAAAACTAAAAAAAAAACCTTTCAACACTCCTGCAAAAATTAGATAGGTACATGGATTTCTTGATTATATGCCTTCAGTTCTTCCACTTTGACAAATATATTGTTTTAAGCCAATATTATTCTCCTAAAAAAGTGATGTTGATTGTTTGAAACAAAGTTACAATTAGGTTTCCAAGAGACCTAAGAATAAAAAATGTTTAACATTTACAAAATTCCTTAAAGCTTGAAGCTTCTTAAGGTAATTTAATCCACAAACATTCCATATAAGAAAAAGCCATTTTTAATAAAGTTTTACCTTTAAAGCTCCTGCTCTTGTTATTTCTTTCGGACTTCTTTCTCTTGTCACTGTGAAACCGCCCTTCATTTGTTTCCATTGTATCGTTAATGGGATAGATAGTGTCTCCACCAAGTTGTGGGGTAACAGGTTACTTCTCTTTCTCAATGTTCCCTTTATCACCACTTAATCACTAGGTCTATCCTACTTGTCCATACTATGATGAAAATAGTGATAAGGTCTTTGAGGCCCTTTATTAAGCTCACCTTCTTCTCTAGTTGGTTGCTTCTACACCTCTAACAATCATTGCTTCACCTGGCTTCTCCAACTCCATCAGTTCACTATTATCCTCCCTATTAAAAATTTTGCGGCCAAAAGTGTATTTTTTAAACCTTAGCATTTACACCAAAATCTAAGTTAAACCCTTAACATTTTGGAACGTTTAAATTGAACCTTAATGTTTACAAAATATTCAAATCATTACCCTGCACGGATGACCGCGTGACTTTTTTTACAAATGTGAATTTTCTTGATTTAGTGGGTCCCACTAATATGCAAAACTCACCATTTGAGTCTCAGCATCAAGTTGCTCCATCCCCTACTGTAAATCCTAGATGAATAGCATCAAGGTTGCTTAACTTGCACCATAGAAGAACTATGATCATAATTTCCTCCATGTTAAGATTGCAAAATTTATAACTTCTTTTTAAAATCGTACATAATATTGCTTTCCAGTAGAGAGATCAGCTCAAAAATCATCTGTGTCTTCATCTGTTATTGTTGTGCTTGGACCGTCATCAAAACCAGAACCTGGGGCAACTTTATTGATATCAAGGTATCACCTTTTTCTCACACTTTTACCTTCATCTTGGTCTGGGCTATTGGACTTTTCAACTGGCTGATTTTGCTCTTTCTCAGCTGCCTCATTGTAGCCAACAACAGGTGAATGGACTTTCGCATGTTGTTCATTACCAACGCCATCAGAACCTGGACTGCTAGTTGAATACTCTACATTCTCACTTGCATCGATCGGAGTGCTCGTATGATGCAATTGATTTTTTTGTTGTTATCATCTCTGCTTCTAATTCAGAGAGGTCTTATTGTTGGTAATTTATTCAGTTACTAGTAGCCTTTTTATCAAGTCTTAGACTTGATTGGATCTCATCAACAGATCGTAATTTTGTTTCTCTCTTAGTACCGCCTGATAATTTATTGCACTTTTGAGGTTGATAACTCTCCTCACTGATGCTTACAGAATCCTATTCTTCTTCTTCCTCATCCTCATCTTCGCCATTTTCTTCATCCCATTGATACTCCTCATCCCCTTCAGAACTGCTAGATAGCTTGCTTCTTTGTTTCTGTTTCCTCAAATGGTCATCATCATATGCAACCTCTCCAACTATATCTTCGTCACTTTCTGAAACTGCCTCAACAAACTCTTTTGTTGAGTATCGTTGTGGCCTCTGTCTTAACTTACTATAACACATATTACATAATTATACCGAGGAGAGGGCTTGATGCAGTACAAGGAGCTGTGAAGTATAAGTACTTTTACCTTTTGTCCACTAGGTATGCATGAATGTGTGGGGAAAATCAGGTAATTTTTTCCTCTAAGATAAACAACTAGTGAAGTGAACTAATTCGGTAATACTCAGGAAAGACCGCCAAACGGACTCCTAAGACAGTATTACCATTCCACATAAAATCTCAGGAAAGGACGGAAGAGTTACAACGGTCCCACTTAAAGCCCGGCCTCCTAGACAGAAATTACGTGCACGGTGTATTTATCACAACCTAACCCGTGTACACACACGAATAGTAAATACACCCAAATAAATTGAACACAACACTACAAATATACCCGACAAATAATATTAAATACTATAAATGCGAAATAAATAAAAGAGATAAGAAAAGAACACACCTAAAAATTGATAACGGAGTTCGGTCAATTTTGCCTACTTCTCCTAACACCACTTAAGGTAGTTTGCTCTTATTAAGAAGATAATACTAAATTTGATGTGTATACAAATTTTGAGTATTTATCAAATTTTTGGGATGGATGGAATAGGAGAGGGAGGAGTTCTTTTATAACTTAACAAACTCCTCTCATTCTCATTTCATCTCAATATGGGATAGAAATTGAGCCAACAAAGTCAATAATAAACACCAACAAAGTCAACAATAAACAACAAATCTCCACCTTGGCACAATTTTGAGTCCCATCAAATGCAAGCATCATTCATCTTCCCAATTAAACAAAACAGCCTTTGTAGTGCTTCTAATTTGCTCCCTCAGACGCCAACTCAAAAGTGCAAGATGTTGACTAAGTCTAAACAATATTTAAACTTAGCTTTTGTCACCACCTTGGTCATCATATCTACAGGATTCTCCATAGTCCGTATCTTCTGGAGAAGTATCTTCTCTTCTTTGAGAATCTCCCATACAAAGTGATAGCGAACGTCAATGTACTTTGCCCTTGCATGAAAAAACTGATTCTTTGCTAAGTGAATAGCACTTTCACTGTCACAATACACCACAAGGTGTTTCTGACCAACTCCCAAGTCTTTTAGCAATTCATGAAATCAAATCGCCTCCTTCACAGCTTCTGTAATTGCCATATACTCTGCCTCTGTTATAGACAAAGCTACTGTTGACTCTAAAGTGGACTTCTAACTAAATGGCACCTTAGCATAAGTGAATAAGTAGCCAGTTGTAGATCTTCGCTTATCCAAATCGCCTATGTAATCAAAATCAAAATATCCAACTACGTATTGACCAAGTGATTTATTTCGCTCAAATAATAAGCCAACATTTACGGTATGTTGAATATACCGTAGAATTCATTTCACAGCTTGTCAATGAACCTTGCCAGGATCATGCATATATCTGCTCACAACACTAACTGCTTGTGAAATATCAGGTCTCGTACACACCATTGCATACATCAAGCTTCCTACTGCATTATCATAAGGGACTTTCGCCATATATTCCCATTCTTCATCCGTCTTCGAAGATAACTGGTTACTAAGTTTCAGATGAGGAGCAAGCGGAGTACTTACAAGTTTTATATCTTTATTCATACCAAAAAGCTGTAGTACTTTCTTCAAATACTATTTCTGAGTCAACCAAAGCTTTCCTCCCTGTTTATCCCTGCTTATCTCTATGCCGAGAATCTTTTTGGCTTCTCCCAAATCCTTCATCTTGAACTCTTCATTCAACTGAGCCTTCATTTTGTTAATTTCATCTTGGCTCTTGGATGCTATTAACATATCATCAACATATAAGAGTAAGTAGATGTAAGACCCATCTGGAAGTCTGCACAAATATACACAGTGATCATATTTACTTCTTGTGTACTTTTGGCCTATCATAAACTTGTCAAATCGTTTGTACCATTGCCTTAGTGATTGCTTCAATCTGTACAACGATTTATTCAGTTTACAAACCCCATTTTCGTTACCAGTAACTTTGAATCCATCTGGCTGATACATATAGATTTCCTCCTCCAAATCACCATATATGAACATGATTTTCACATCAAGTTGAGCTAGCTCTAAATTTAATTGCGCTACTAAAGCCAACAAAATTCTAATGGAAGAATGTTTAACAACTGGAGAAAATACCTCATTATAATCAATTTCTTCCTTCTGAGCGTAGTCTTTAGCCACCAACCTTGCCTTGTAGTGAATATTATCTTTATTAGGAAATCCTTCTTTCTTTGCAAATACCCATTTGCATCCAATTGCCTTCTTTCCTTTCAGTAGTTGTGTCACTTTCCATGTCTTATTCTTCTCAAGAGATTGCATTTCCTCTTCCATTGCTCCTGCCCATTTGCCACTTTCTGAACTTCGGATTGCTTTTGAAAAGGTAGATTGAACATCATCAACAACTGGAAGTGCATAAGCTACCACGTCAGTAAAACGAGCAGGTTTTTGAATTTCTCATCTTATCCTTCTAGCGATAGTTGACTCTGATTGCTGCGGAGTTTCTTGAGTCGGAACCTCTTTCTCATCTGACTCTTATTCTATCATAGGAGAGTCGCTAGTAGTGTTTTTTGCTGGGATCATCACTGTCTGCTCAAACTTCACCTACTTCGGCATACACTCCGCCTGCTACAAAGTACCATCAACCCCTTCTGGAATTACCTTATTTAACATGGCATATTCATTAAAAGTAAAATCTCTGCTAACAATTGTCTTCCTTGACTCTAGACACCACAAATGATATCCCTTAACTCCGGCATTAAAACCCATAAATAGAGTCTAACATTTAATTCATTCACATGATAATATGCAGTAGAACCAAAAATATGCAAAGAATCATAATCTGCTGCAGGTTTCCCAGACCATAACTCTAAAGGAGTCTTGCCATCAATTGTAGATGATGGCAAACAATTAATGAGATGTTGAGCGTATGTCACTGCCTTAGACCAAAACTTTCTGCCTAACTTAGCATTAGACAACATACAATGAACTTTCTCCACTATTTTCCTATTCATACGCTCCGACACCCTATTTTGCTATGAATTTTTCTAACTGTAAAGTGCCGAACTTTGCCAGCCTCTTGACATACCTCCAGGAAAGGATCGCTCTTGTATTATCCACCATTGTCTGTTCGGAGAACTTTGATCTTTCTTTCCGTTTGGTTCTCAACTGGAGCTTTCCAGCTAAGGAAAACCCCAAGCACATCATCTTTGTTCTTCATAGTAAACACCCACACTCTTCTGGAAAAATCATCAAAAAAAGTGAAAAAATAATGCCTACCTCCAAGTGATGGTGTCTTAGCAGGTCCCCACACATCTGAGTGCAAATAATCCAGAATTCCCTTGGTATTATGGATAGCAGTGCCAAATTTCACTCTTTGTTATTTTCTCAGAACACAATGGTCACAAAATTCCAATTTGTAAGTCTTCGTACCTTTTAATAATCCTTGCTTGGCAAGAATTTGCAAGGATTTTTCACCAGCATATTCCAAATGCATATGCCACAACTTTGTAGTCTCTGCATCCTTCTTACTACTAGAAGTTGATGTCACTACTGTCCCAACAACTGTACTTCCTTGGTAGTAATACAAATTATTTTTCCTTATGCCTTTCAACGTCACAAGTGCTCCCGAAGTTGCCTTAAGAATTCCATCTCGCATCATTACAACTAGGCCTTTTGATTCTAAGGTCCCCAAAGAGATGAGATTCTTTTCCAATTTCGGCACATACCGCACGTCCCTCAAAATTCTGGTGGATCCATTATGATTCCTCAGTTTGATTGAACCTATCCCAGCTGTTTTACATGGATTGTCATTACCCATATAAACAACTCAACCATCAATTTCTTCAAACTCAAGGAACCACTCCCGAATGGGAGACATATGATAGCTGCAACCTGAATCCAGAATCCACTCGTCTGAATGGAATGTTGAAGGTGATACCACCAAAGAGACATCTGACTCTGCA
>JAOSBK010068005.1:0-15078 GCA_027568895.1 Erythroxylum shatona
AAGGTCACAAACTACCACAAAAAAGAGATTGAAATGAAGGTGTCAGTCTAATAAGGCTCAAAATCTCACTGGCTTTGTCTACCATTAGTTACTACTCTTCTAAAATAATGCACATCAACCAATCACAATAGCAAAAGTACATGCTAAAGTTGCTATAAAATTATCTAGTTATTTCATTCTCTACTCATGATTAAATAATCTTAGAAGTAATAGAAAATGAGCAAATGTTTCTTTATTTGTTTTATTCTTTCTCTCATTTTGATTGAAAATTTAAAATAAGAAAAAATAAACCAACAAAGAACACACATGCTTAATATAAATAGTACAAAAAAGTAAAAGAAAAGAAATTTACTTCCCTTGGGTTGCCTACTAAAAAGTGCTTTTGTTTAGGGTCACTGGCTCAACTCTTTCTTCTCCTCACATAATGAAATTGTGATCTTCAGGTATTACAGTTAGCGCCACTTCCACGTGAGGTAGCTCCGGATAGGGCCTTAGTTGATCATCATCCTCATTCAGCGTCTTCCCTATCCTTATATTCTCAATCCCGACTGAATCTTTACTCTCCAGAAGTATTTCGAATGTCTATTCACCTTTTTTTCATCATTTAATTCCTGCAATTTGTTATGTAAAGGTAAAGAGTTAGTATCAAAAATAATCATGGACTCAATATTTACCTTTGAGTTAAAAAGATATAGCCTTTTCTGCCTCAAGCTCCTCCTCAACTTCTTCGACACAAGCAATTTGTTGAGGGTTGACCTCAAAATTCTCATACTTCTCATCATTTTGTAAAGCTTCCGCATAGACTCCCATTGGGTGCACCTCGAGTTGATATGGTTGCTCTTCTTCGCTTTGCAATTCTAGATGACTGATATCCCCTATCGAGGCAATGCATCTTGTTGGAATTGTAGAGCATCCTGTCAGATTTATTGTACACCTTGATGAAACAGCTGTTGCATATTATGTTGAAACTGTTGCATATCCTATTGAATTTGAAGATTTTTTGTAGCCATAATATTAAGCATTTAATCTAGAGATGTACCTGAGTTTTGACAAGAAGCTTCAAGTCTGCACAGGAATTGTTGTGTGTCCTGCAAACTATCATGAAAGTAATTCTGATGATTATCCCATCCATAACAAAAGTTAGGTTGATCAATTCAAACATTTTTATAGGATTGAGAATATGAGTTATAAAAGAAATTACTTCCATCCATATCGAATTTTTTTCAAACACGAAACAAAAAATGAAAAGATCACAAAATAACTGAAAAGAAATCAATTACAGACAAATATATACAAAACACCAATTAAAATTACAAACTAAAACTAAAACACCGCACTCCCAGACAACGGCACCAAAATAGCTAGACTACTACTATAGCAGTGGTGAGTCCAGGTCGATCCCACAGAAAGTGTGTGCAAAGTTTATGAAATAAAATTAGTCGATGTTTAGGAAAAAAGGGGGGTTTAGGTTTTGGAATAAGAAAATAAAATGAAACTAACTAATAAAAACAAATTAAAGAAAACATGCTAAAAAATGATAAAAGTGGGGAATTCATAAGGACCCGGCTTTTTGGTTCAATCTAGGCCTACACCCTAATTAAGCATATTTCATTAATTTGTTGTTCTCAAACACCTACTAGCAACTATTAATCGTGGGTTAATAATTAACCCGGGTTTTCCATTAGGTTTCGTTTAATTGAGATACGATCGTTAATTAAACCTAACCACCGAATAACCTAGGATATAATCTCTAGATTTAATTAGGCAGTAGCATTACGAATTAGGAAAATCGATTAATCAAGGTAACAACCACATATGGTGCATCATTTAAACTAGGTCATGTTATCCCTAATGATTACGAATCACTAGTCGCTACCCATGAATTGTAAAATAACAATTACGGATTATATCAAAATTATAGGAATGAGTTTGTAATTAAACGATTCAATAAATACATTAAAATCATGTTTTCACAATATCCAATGAGTTCATATACAAATAACCAAACAATAATAAAAATCTGATTATCCACAGGCAATACCCAAATCAATTAACATAGGATAACATAATCAATTTCTAATAAGAGAAAGAAACAACAAAACAATAAAAAAATACTTAACTCGGGTCGTCGGCGTTGATGTCGCCTCCGAACCAGCATTGGTACGTCTAATCCTTCATGGATCTATCCCAAAAAAATAATTCTGCCCCCATTCAATGTCCTTAGCTAAATGCCACTCTCTCACACAGCTCTCACTATTCACTGTTGTGTCGAATTAAGTTTTTGGGTCCAAGGTACTATTCATGCCTCACCCCCTCTCTTGCCAACTCTCTTCTGTCACCCTCGTTGTTCTCTAATGTGACAATTTAACTTGGATGGCCACCTTACTGTTCACCCTCTTTTAAAACCCTTCAGTCGAATTGACATAAACGACTGCATTTTCACAGGGCGCTTGCATGAAACATAGACATTATCTGCATGAAACGCAAAATGTCTACATGAAACGTAGTCGTTCCTTGCCTCCAGCTACTATGCGTCGTCGTCTCCTGCTACTATGTTTCACTTGGCATGGACTGTATTTTGCTCCTCTTTTATCCACCTATTATCGTATTTTTTATGCTTCCAGCCTACTCCATGTCGTTTTACTCTCTTATTATTTCTTTATATTTCTAGCGAGCACTTTTAATTCTTCTTCTTTGTATTTTGATTTTTCTTAACTTCTTCTTGTCTTTTAATTTTCTTCTTTTCGCTCCATGAAGACAAGTGAAAATTAATCTTCAGAAAATGTCAAAATATCATGATTTTGACTTACTTTAATTTCTTTGCTTCAAAATTGTACATAAATTTACATACGAGTCAAAGTGAGTACCTTAAGCAATTTTATGTCAATAATCACTAAGTATTATGGTATAATTTCATAATCAATTAAGCACCTACATAAGAATATCAGTAGACCGTATATAGTTGCATTGTGCAATTCTAAATGTATTTTGAAATTTGTTGATGATTACTCCCATTACATTTATGTGTTCTCATTTACAGACTGAAGGTTAAGAACTGATTGGAAAAATTCATCAAGAATTTCAAATCTGGCTGTGGAGGAGAGTATCATGGTATACATCATTAATTCACTATGCTGGGTAGTCTTGAGCAAAATGGTGTGTTGTCGAAAGGCATAATCGTATCATAAAGGACATGAAGCAGTCAATGCAGAACAAAACTAATGTACCTAATTATCTAGAAGTATGGAAACCCAGCCCTACACACATTAGTGTAAGGGCTGCCCTGTTAAGGTAGTATAATCCTTATAAAGACAAATTGCTTGCTTTTTACGCTTATTGTTATTTAGTCAGATATTCTGACCATTTTAAAGACTACAAATTTTGTTGTAGAAAAGGAGGGGCCATAATAGTGGCATCACAAACAACTAAGGTTTTAGAATACAATGTCTATGAAGATGGTGGACCCTTTGACCCTTCACATGATAGCAAATGGATACTATAGTTATTATGTACCTGCCACTTATACAGTCAGGTCTAATGGATCAAGGTCCAAGTACCATGCTTGTGCAAGAATAGGAACCTATACTTGTTCAGGCAAAGGTTCCTGAGGAAAAAGAATCTATGTAGTTACAGAGATCCACCAGAGAGAGGCGACCTGCTATATTATCAGATTACATAGTCTATTTGCGTGAGTAAGACTATGATATAGGATACGTTGTGGATTCGATTACTTTTACAGAATCTATTGTTGGACTTCATGCATTTGTGGTGGGAAATAATAAAGAACAAGATGTAATCCATATAACACAATAAGGTATGGGAGTTGTTTGATTTGCCTCAACATTGCGTTCAACGGTTTATGGGCTCGCTTAATTCCCTGTTGATTCACTCAAGGAGAAAGGTTGACTTTAATGTTACCTTCTCTCCCGTACCCTCGAAGAATATATTTTGAGTGATTATGACAATTATAGCTTATGATGATATATGGTTATATCATATGGCTATCAAAACCGCTTTCCTAAATAAAAACCTTTATGAAAAGGTCTATGTAGTACAACCTGAAGGATTTCAGGATCCAGATAGAACTGACAAGGTTTTTATGTTAAGCAAATCAATATATGGTTTACATCAAACTTCCCAAAAGTGAACCTCTTTCAGCTTTATGGAAAATAAAGTTAAAAGACGCTTGCATCACAACGTCAGGGGGAGCAAAATTATCTTCCTATTATTGCATTTGGATGATATATTGCTCACATTAAATAAATTGACCATAATGCATGAAGTTAAGCAACTTTTGGCCAAGGATTTCAATATGGAGGACCTGGATGAAACATCTTTTGTCCTAGGTATTCAGATTTACTGTGACATATCTTAACACTCTTTAGGCTTCTCACAAAGTGCATACATTGAGTATGTGCGACAAAGGTTTAATACGGTTGACAGTAAACCTATTGTAGCACTGATCTCTCATAGTAAGAAATTATCTTTGGAATAATTTTCAAAGAATAAAGTAAAGAGAGAGGCTATGAGGAATGCTCTTAAAACTGGTATGGTTGATAGCCTGACGTATGCTCGAGTAAGTACTAGGCAGAACATTGCATTTACTGTTAGACTATTTGGTCAATATCTAGTTAACCTAAGTATAGACTATTGAAATGCAGTCAAGCGAGTGTTAAGATACTTAAAGGGAACCAAGGATCATATGTCGACATATAAAAAAGTCAACAGTCTAAACCTCGTAAGGAATTCAGATTCAAATTTTAATTATGTGTCCAAATGAAGGAAAGTCTACTTAAGGTTGCATTTTTAATTTGTAGATGGTACAATTTTGTGGAAGAATGTCAAGTAGAAACAGGTGACTTCCTCGACCATCCTTGCAGAGTATATACTATGAAGCTACTTCAAAGGCGGTTTGACTTATAAACTTAATTTTTGAGTTATTTATGGATGATTCAATGATAGACCCATTTGGTTGTACTGTGATAATCTTGCTACTATGTTGTTTAGAAAACAACAATGTAGATATCACATGGTCTTAGCATTTGGAGGTCAAATATTTGACCACAAAGGAGTTGATACGAAAAGGTGACATTAAGGTTTGTACAATGTAAGAACTAAGGAAATGTTAACCGATTCTTTAACTAAAGGACTTCACCCACTTGTGGTTGAGAGGCAAGTATACAGTATGGATCTTTTGAAGTCTTTAGACATTTTTAGTTAAGAGATCATTATGTTTGCTCCATGTACGTTTGACATTTATACATTTTGATGTATTATAGTAGTATGATTGTGGATCAACAAAGATGATCATCGTTTATCCTTATCATATATTGTCATAATATGTATGAAAGTCTTAAGATCTGTGTCAATCTTAAGCATTTTAAAGGTCATCGGGCATATATACAAATTGACCTTGAGCCTATATAATTTAGATGCATACAGTTTTATACAGCTATCTATGAATTTTAAACATGATATAGGGGATATAAGTTGTAATCCTATAAGGGTTTTCTAATGCAATTTAGCATTTAGTTAGAAAACATAAAGGTTTTCTCTTATACAGTTTAGCATTTGGTGAGAGGAAGCAAGTTTTCTCTATTGTTGTTTAGCATTCGATGAGAGAAAACATGATTTATCAAATGCAGTTTAGCATAAAGTTGGAGAAATTGATACAAACAAAGATGATATAGTTTAGATCATATAGATATCATCTTAGTTTGACACACAATCCATTTTTCCATTCATGTTAATGAGGTATTAGATATACGTGATTGTATTAGATCTGTGCCACACATGACACATGTATTTGATACTTTTCAGTATCGAAAGCCTTGTAAGATGAAATGATAGACTTTCATTATCTTTGGATCAAATGTTTTGTTTTTAAACCTAGTCGACTAATACAGTTGCATGACTTAATCAAGTTTTTAAATTGTTTTCAACTTGAGTTAACACTGCAAGTATTGTCCAAGGGGGAGAATGTTGGGTATTTTTGACATTTCCTTTAAAGTGGGACAACATTTAATTACAATTTTTGGTTTTTCAATAACTTATCGATTAAGTTACATAATTTGATATAGATAAATATAATAAAGTGGCCTAATAAATGATCTAAGTTACTAGGTTGAAGTCTAGGAGGAAAACAGATCTCGATCAGTGTGGATTGGACCCATATCGGGCCTATGATGGGGAAGCCTGATATAGAAGCTATGTATAAAGATTAAAGTCTCCTACTATTGCTAATGTCATTTATAAGCATCAGGATTCTCTGACTCGTTAAGAGAACTTACATTTTGGAAACATAGTAGAAAGGCTTAACCGCATCTCAGTGAGCAGTTCCAGTGAAGTCGGCAATGGATTCGTGCTCGTTTATTTCTCTTTCACATTCAATCCAAGATATGTAACTAAGGTCCCATTATGTCTTACATGTAGATCTGAGGGTTTACCACTTTTAATGGTACATCTTTTATAAAGTTTGCTTTGATACAAATTTACTCACACTTCTTTACTGATGTTGCATTTATTGTTGGGAATAAAAATTTTACAGCACGTTCCTCTGCATTTTAGGTCGAGGGTTCTATCTGCCTATTTAGTTTTTGCATATAAAGGATCCTTGGGATGGTTGCCAAAAAGTGCTAGAAGATTACTGGTGTCAAATTCTACAGGGAAGTCATGGTCTTCCTCATATGTTAATGTTGTCAACAGTCGCTTGTTGCGTGCACACAACACTAATTTTGTAATACAATAGCTCTCTTACAATTTAGTTACATACTGAGTTTTGTCCTTTCAAATTTAAAGGGCAACCATTTATTTTCTTTTACAATCAAGTGTTTTCCATGCTTAAAATTTTCCCATATGGTTGTTGAATGATATCATTCACATTCATTTGATATGATCATGTCAATACATGTTTAATCTAATTTAACATAATGTTAAACATATTAAAAATGTTAGTGTATAGCCATAATATTGAATTATATATGATTATTTCTAAAAGTTCATAAATTTTTAATCAAAATATAAATTTGGAAAATTATAAACCATTCCAATTTAATGTTGTCTTATAACAATGTGCTCTAGCTAGACATATTATATACCTTTAATACTGTATTGGCCCTTAAACTTAGTGTTAACTAGGGATGACAATAGGTTGGGCCAACCTCTATTATCTTAGGTTGTTGACTTCGAGTCAGGCCTAATTGTCAAACCTAATGTTAAGTACTATGATTCTATTATGTTAGTTTTTAGAAGCACCAGAATGGGCATTCATAAGAGAAAATAAGGGTAATTACACTCTTGTTCGGTGTCAAAGATCATTAGGGTCCACTAGAACTATATGAAGTGATAAAATGATGCAATAATATAACTAAGGTATATTACGAATCTAAGTTAATATCAATAATTAAAAAACTCAACCGGCTCAGTTGGTTTATCATAAAAGCCTTAAACCGTCTAACTTTTCAGTTCAATTTTTAACTTTCCAGTTTGATTTACTTTAGTAACTCTTGTTGTTAAAAACTGATCCATATATTAATTAATATGTCAATTTTTATTAATTAATGAGTTCTTATAAACTAAAATAAATCAATTAATTTTCATCTAACAATCTTTTTTAATTAAACTTCAATTTTTTTATAAATAAGAAGAATCTCTTTCAATTGTATTTCAAATTTCTTTATTTTATTCAATATTTAGCCGATTTGATGACGGTCTAATATCGATTGAACCTTTTAAACTTTAAATCACTTGTCTTAACGATTTAACTTCTAGTCCAATTTTTAAAACATTGGTTAATATAAAGCATCTTGACTCAACTTGTGATGTCAAATTTAATATTTGATAGCATGGTCTAACAAGCATTTGAGTGTCCCATTAAGTTGAGGAGCCATTTAAATGACTTGCATATTCTATATGGAAGGATTTAGTACAAGCTACAAATTTTTTATTCAGAATGTAGGTCTTGCCTAAACTAATATCATTAATGTTTTTTTCTTAAAGATATCAAAATATCCATTTTACAATTACCCAATGTTCTTTCCTAAGGTTGGACAAAAACCATCCGATAACCCCGACAACATAGGCAATGTCAGGCTTGGTACATACTATGATATACATGAAAATGACAACTGCAAATGAATATGGGACCCTTTCTCATTTCTTCTTTTCCCTTCTCACTTCTTGGACTTTGCTTCTTACTTTGCTTGAATTGTTCAAAAATGGAATGCTAATTAACTTTGCTTGTCCATACTAAATCTCTTAAGAAGCTTCTCAATGTATCGTAATATGATACCCACAACAACTTCTTAGAACAATCTTGAGTTATCATCATTTTAAGGATTTGCTTCACTGTCTCCAATTATTTCATGGCAAATGATTTGCTTAATGCTTCTCAAGTGCAGTTATGTTCTTCTCATCAAAGTTAACATACCTAGTGTACAAGACTCCTCACTTTGCGGGGTCTGGGGAGGGACATCAATGTACACAACCTTACCTTCATATTTTTACAAAGAGACTATTTTGTGATTCGAATTTGTGACCTTCTGGTCACAAAGGAGCAACTTTTCCAGTTGCTCTAAGGCTCTCCCTCTATTTTCTTCTTGTCATGGCCATCAATCAACATATCATCAATATATAGTAATAATGTGATATAATCACCATCAACATTAGTTTCTTATTCTTTCAGATCTTTAGTATGATTATACATTTGTCTAGGTTGTTTCTTAATAGTATTAGGAGTTTTCTTTCAGATCTTAAGTATGATTCCTTGTTGTCTAGGCTGTTTCCTAATGGTGTTAGGAGTTTTTTACTATATAGGGGTTATAAGGTGTATTTTTGGGTGTGTGATTCAGAAATAAAAGTCCAAACTATTTCTTCACAAATTCGAAGTTAAGTCCTTTGCTCTGTGTTGTTATTTATGCCTGTATGGATGGTGACACCCTTGAGAGTTTTATCAACAATTGTGATGCTTGGTTTTATCAATAATTGTGGTGTTCTCTTGATTTTCCCTTCGCTTTTCAATATTTTTCATTCATTCCAATTAACCTACTAACATCCCTTATTTTTATTCTCCTAAGTTGAATTGATGAGTCTAGTTTATGCATTAGATACACTCCTTTATCTTAGAGTCAAGTTTAGAGCTTTCGTCTTTCAGAATGTAGACAAATGCATGACAATCGAATACTTTGAATTGGTATATGAGACCTTCTTTTCCATCCATACTTCCTTTAGGGTATCTTCATCCAAAGGATTAGAGGGGGCATGATTGTTGATGCCAATAACTATCTTCAAGACTTTTCCCCAATATGTTTTTGGGAGTTTGGCATGAGAAAGCATATGAAGAACTATTTCTTCGATGGTCCAATGCATCCTCTCAGTTACACCATTAAATTATAACGTTTGTTGCGGTGTCTTCTCAAGCTTAATGCCATATAACTTACAACATGCTTCAAATGGACTATAGTTTATTTCAACAAGCATAGACCATCCCCTTTTGCATAGCCTAATAAGGCCAAACATGACCAATTTTTAGGAAAACCACAGGAAATTCAATCATACAAAATTTCTTTCCATTAACAATTGAGAGTACAATTCTATCACTATTAACAAATGAAAGAGAAGAAAATTATTTCCAAAATAAAAGTGAAATTAGGCACGACGAACATTTATTACTAAAGAAAATAAATGCTTTGCCTTTTGATTTGAAAGGGAAAAACTCAACATGTAAGCAAAGTGCAAGCCAGACCTCGTGTCGCTAAATTAATACACGGTAAACAGCATCAATAGTTGTGGCAGCCCATGACTTCTCGATAGATACAGACACAAGTAATCTTGTAGCATACTTCGGTAATAATCCCGAGGATCTTAGGCAGAACTAACTAGGACAGACAGAATAGGGGACCCTAAATGTGAAGAATTGTGCTGTAAAATCTTCATTCCTGGCAATAAGTGTAACATGACTAAAAAATGGAGCAACTCTGTATCAACCCGAACATCAGAAAAAATATTTTCATTCATAGAGTCAAATTAGATAGTTCAGACGAGCAGAAAGAAAAATATGCAATGTAAAATGAAGCAAGGACATAAATCAAGAGAGATAAAGAGCTTTACTCCGAACCTTTCTTGTATTCAGGTTGCTTCTTCGATAGTGGGTTGAACATTAGAAGCAGATAAGATCCTGCATAATATATCACCCAAAATATCCTAGACAGCATAAACAGCACGGTAAGTGGAAGTCGGACAAACATGGAATGACATCTACTGAAACTATGAAAGAGGCAAAAAGAGGTTATCACCTTCTCTGGACACTATGGTAGTGTTTCGATGGGTATGTATGCACCAATGGAATGACTAACCTTCAGAAACAACTTACACCTTGGTGACCAAGTTGAGTTTGGAACTAGAATCAACCAGCACCCCTAATAATAAGCAAAGTGAAAAACCTATAATTGACAACCAATAGTAACAACCTGGTATCAGAATCCTGATCATATATCACTAAACAATACTAGCAAGACTAGAATTCGTAACAGCATAGCGCAACTGGATTCACGTAAGCAAACACACATACATTCCGAACTCTTAGGACAAAATCTCCTGCGCTTCCGTAGTTGGAATGTTGTAGACTATAAAATAATGTAATGATCCATTTACAGGGCCGCACCCATCAGCTTAAACTTTTCGGCCTAAAACACCTTTAGCTCAGCTTGTGATGTTATGTTCCCCCATTAACCATGTTTTCGTTCACAGATCCCGAAGCAAGTCCCAAAATTTTGAAATTCGACTTTCTTTAATTGAAAGGCAAGGATTTCTATTGCAGTGAGGCACACAGCAAGCTTGAATGCTAGATTGAGAACATTAAACAAAGTGATGGAAAGATCGTGCAAGTGTGCCTCGCCCTCATTTCTTGGATATATATCAATTATGGTAAATGATGACAGAATGGACAACCCATTAAAAAATAAATAAACTACGGTGTTTTCGGTGACACCAAATTTAATCCATGTAAAATAATGATATTTTTCTGTAAATAATGCGGTACATTTCTCTTATATGGAGGCTATATATATATATATATATATATATATATATGATAAACTCCTATAATTAGTCAATCAATCCCTAAAATATTTCTCCTATAATTATCCAATCTAACAGACTCATATCACAAATCACATCCATACTCCCCTCAAGTTGAAGCATAAATATTCAACATGCCTTACTTGCCAATTACTTTAGGAAACGACCCTTTTGAAACTACCTTTATAAGGATATCAACAAATTGATTTTTAAACCTGACATATGAAAGCCGACAATTTTTTGATCTAATTTTTTCTTGATGAAATGCTTGTCAATTTCAGCATGTTTGGTATGATCATGTTATACAGGATTCTGTGCAATTTCAATAGCAACTTATTATCACAATAAAGAATAACAGGTTTTATATGCTCAATCCCCAAATTTGATAGAACATGCTTAATCCATAATAATTCACATATTCCATGAGCCATATCTAGAAACTCGACTTCTACACTTGACCTTGCAACAACCTTTTGCTTCTTGCTTTTTTAAGTTAGAAGATTTCCTTCCATAAAAGTAAAATAGCCAGATGTAGATTTTTTAGTTGTTTGATCACCTACCCAATCTGCATTCGTGTATTCTTCAATGTTGGAAACATTATTCTTTAAGAAGAGCAAAACTTTTCTTAGAGAGCCTTTCAAGTACTTCAAGATTTGGCATACTGCATCCATGTGCGCTTTACTCGGCTGATTCATAAATTGATACTAACAACACTCACTGTATACACTATGCTCGGCCTACTATGAGACATGCATATAAATTAATCTTTTAACTAACTGTTGATAGCGCTCTATATTTGTTAGAATTTTATTTAGGAAAATTCCAAGCTTTTGATTTATTTCCATAAGCTCTTCAACTGGTTTGCAGGCAAGCATTACAATTTCAGTTAAGAGGTCTAAAAAATATTTTCTTTGTGAAAGAGAAATCCTTGATTTGTCCTTACTTCCTTGATACCTAGGAAGTATTTGAGTTGTCCTAGGTCCTTCATTTCAAATTCAGTGGCTAAATGTTCTTGTAAAAGCTTCATTTCTTTACAATCATCTCCTGTCAATACCATATCATCAATATATACAATTAAAAATGTTACTTTAGCTCCTTTGTGTTTTATAAACAAGGTATGATCTGCACCACTTTGTTTATAACTAAAAGCTTTCATTGTCATTGAAAATCTCTTAAACCAAACTCTAGGTGATTGTTTAAGCCCATACAATATTTTGTTCAACTTGCAAACTTTATTTCTACTTGATGAACAAAGCTTCACACCTGCTGGTAGCTCCATGTACACCTCTTCTTCTATATCCCTATTGAGGAAAGCATTTTTAACGTCAAACTATTTTAGGGTCCATTCCTGATTTGCTGTAATAAAGATGAGAATGTAGATTGTATTCAGTTTAGCTATTGATGCAAAGGTCTCTCGGTAATCTACTCCATACTTTTGTGTATAACCCTTTGCAACTAGCCTTGTTTTATATCTGTCAATGCTCACATGAGCCTTGAGTTTCACAATATATACCCATCTACACCCAATTATTTTCTTTCCCTGGGGTAATGAAACAAGGTCCCAAATAGAGTTCCTCTGTAAATCTTCCATCTCTTCATCTATTGCCTAGTCTACTTTGGATCATTCAAAGCTTCTTGCACATTACTACGAACCAAAACACTAGAATTGATTAGCAAAAAGTGCATATAACTTAGACAATTTTCCAAAGGAAACATAATTGTTGATAGGGTATTTGACATTGGCATTAAGATCAGGTTCAAATTGTTTCTTTGATACACCTTTATTCGATCTTTATAGGTATCTTGGAAGAGGACTAAGAAATTCATTACTAAGATTATTAGATAATGGACTTGAGATTACCTAAGAGTTGCCATTTTGGATATTCTGGATTGACGCTTTGACTAGTGGTGTTAAAGTAACCAAATTTGTATCACTAGGCTATTCTTTATGGCTATCATTGTTATTAACTTCTTCTAGTTCTAAGTACTCATTTGCATTGCCTGGATTATTGACAACTTCGTCCAGTTCTAAGCACTCATCTGCATTTCTTGATATGCCTTGAAACATATTCCTTCCACTAGGGATGGAATGAGACCTAGGCCAGCCTCGACCCAATCGGAAGTTAACGAGCCAGGCTTAAGTTGACCAAACCTTAGTCACAACCTCTGGCCTAATTTTTGGGCCTATCAAGCCTCGGATCAGACTGTCCAAGCCTGACCTGGCCTGAGGACCAATGGGTAATGATAAAATGATGTCATTTTGACATTTTATTTTTTAAAATAATAATTCGAGCTAGGATCAAGCCTAAACCCTAGACAGTAAGGGTAAGACTAGGCCCGACTTAGCCCATTACCATCCCTACCCCCACCGCCTCTAGTATTTGTTTATTCCTCCTTTTTGTTAAGTCATTCTGTTGTGGAGTGTAAGTGCATAAGTTCTTATGCCAAATTCCAAGATGATTCAATAAATTTCCAAGATTGGCATCCATAAATTCTATAGCATTATCAATTACATGAATTGGTTTTTGATTTTAAGTGCTCACCATATTGCAAAATTCTTGAAATGTAATACAAACATCTCTTCTTCTTATAAGTAGTGATATCCAAGTCATGCATATACGTTCGTCAATGAATGTAACAAAATATTTAGCCTTAGAAAACGAAGGAATTTTTGCAGGATCCCATATATCTAAATGTATAACTACAAATGGCTTAAAACCTGTATTTAAATTAGGCAAATAAGGAACACGACGGATTTCACAAGCTCATTGTAACATCCCGTCCACATATTAAGGTTATAATTTAGATTTCAATAATGGAGAAAATAGCAATGTGAGAGTTAAAAAATTGAATTTCATGCTAAGCATAATGTCAGCATACATGCATATGAATTTGAATTTTTTCACACATGAAAATAATTGTACATGCACTCATTGACATTCTCGGTATATTGAATTGTAATGGGATATGTTGAGAATTGTGGTTATAGTGAATGAGTTAAATGAAATGGAGTAGAAGGATTAGAAATAAAAATTGAAGTGTTGGATTTTAGTGAATAGAATTCATTTGAGAAGTTAATGGGAATGAATGATTAAGGGAGTTAAATTTGATATGAAACTTCCATGAATAAATTGTATTGATCTAGATGGATTTTGACAAAATTGGCTTCATAGAAGTTGTAAATCTTTCTTTTAACTTTCTATTGATATAAAGTTTGCAATTTTTAAAGTTCGGGATCAAAAGTTATGGAGTTTAGAAGTTAAGTTTTGGTGAAGAAGAATTGCACCGTTATGCATAAGCACGACAGTGACTTTTGAATGAATATTGGAAGTGCACCGTCATGCATAAGCACGATGGTGACTTTGGAATTTTAAAAAAATGAGGGTCGTAGGGTTAAAATTGAAAGTTGCACGATAGCGACATTGGTGATTTTTAAGTGAATGTCACAATCGTGCACATGCAGAATGGCAACTTTAGAGATTGTGCACGATCGCGACTTTGAAGGTTGATAACTGGTGAACATCCAATAAGTTTTCTTGAATTGAGTTTTGGTTTTTATACATGAGAGAAGATTTAAAATGTTTTTGGATGGATATATATGTAGATAATCTGTTTTGGTTTGAATATGTGGAAGTTTACATAAGATGATGAAGAAATCCATGTACTCTGTTCTGGGTAAAAGTTGACATACTGTTCATGCATGTAATTGTGAAGTATTTTTTAGAGATGGTTTTACATGGTCTGAAATGAGTTTAATGATTTTATATGAAGATGTTGATCAGGTTATGAAATAGAGTTGACAAAACGATAAGTTTTTGATGAAATGAAATGTTTTGGAAAATGAAAACACAATAGAGAGAGAGCTTGAAGTTTTGGTTTTGATAGTTATTATTTTATGAACTTGTAGTTTGTAACATCCCATCTTCCATAGGAAGGGTTTATTGGTAATTTGGGACGGGTTAGAAGTATTGAATTATATCTCGGCATGCACATACAGCATAT
>JAOSBK010068121.1:0-15064 GCA_027568895.1 Erythroxylum shatona
GCTGATTCGAAGTTTCTGATAGTATCTTTAAGAAATTATACTTTAGTACAAACGTGTATTCTTAGGAGTTTCCACTTTCTTCGCAACTTGGTTCAGACGCATCATACTTTTTAAAAAAAATTAGTTTACTACACATGCATAAACAACTTCTAGTTTACTACACACAGCTGTTTTCTTGGACTTTCAACAAATGTATCACGAGATGTTCAATATTGACCATATCTTCCACTTGTTATATCTTCATTATTGATCTTGGGAAAATCCCTCAAATCTAGTTCATTTATTTTCCGATTTGGAGGTTAGATCAATACAATTGGTCACTTTATTCAATCCACATGTGCATATAAACTACATCTCTATGGAAGGTAGAGGCAGATCCTTCTTCTAACATATTCAAGCCATCATATTCGCTCTTCTCTTAATCACTTTTTTGTTCTTTCTACCATTCTTATTTCATGTATCTCTTTCACCTCTGTTTTATATATATATATAGTTTTGACATTTTAATTGATCATATAAAATCGTAATTGTAGTGGGATTTAAAAATTGTGGTTGTCACACTTATGGTTGTGAAAGAATTATACTAAAAATGAAAGTCTATTATTATCACGTTGATGGTATATTATGTTGGTAAAAGTCATTGTTTAATGTTGAATGGTGTGGATAAATGATAAGAGAAATTTGTTTTGCGGAGATTTTGGTGGATAGCAGAATAAGTGAAGTGAATATCGTATATATTTTCTATCTATAGAAGAAGTCTATTGTTAATATATGCGTGTGGAGAAGTTGAAGCCACGTGTGTGTGTGAGATAAACTTGGTGGGTGTGTTGTTTAATGGAGCGTTGATTACGTGTGCATTGGGAAGGAAGATTACTAAACAACGTGTGATGGGTGTGGAGAGCGACAGTGTAATGGGTTGTTGAGCAGTTGTTGGTGACGCACATGTTTTTCTCATTGAGTAATTTGCAGTGTTTCTCTGGGTTGAGAAGCTATGGCTAGAAGTCTATCTTTCGGTGGTTCAATTTCAGCCCAAACAGTAGCATATTACTTTCTTGGATGTTCTTTTGTTGATAAAGTGGCACATTTAGGGGAGTTGATTTTTATCTTAAGTGTTGTCTTTATTTATGTTGGTTATTGTCTAATCACTTAAGTTGTTTATTTCATATCTTTATTATCAAATACTGTTGAGAAAATCCTCTGTCGATGTTAGTACGAGGTGGTCGTACTATTGGGTGTGAAATTCTTTCACAGGAAATGAGGTTAAGAGATAGTGTCAAGGGTTGAGTGGTGTTAGCTCAGTAAAGCCTTGGATAAATCTATTATACATTCGTGAAAGTTATTAAGCTGGGTGAGGGCCCTGCAAACGTAGGCAAGGTGTGCCAAACTACGTTACCAAATTTTTGGTATTTTTATTATTTCAATTTTTCTTGCTTTTATTTTGTTCGTGCCAAAGAAATTTACGGAAAGTTTGCAAAACATTTAATACTTTCAGTTTTTCAATTAGTATCAGAGCGAGGTTACTGATTCAGAACTTGGTAGAAAGTTAGTACAGATCCTAATTTCGCAAACATGGCCATAAGTGAAGGAGCATCAATCACCAGACCACCATTGTTGGACGACTTTAACTATCCTACATAGAAATCACGGATGAGAGTCTTCATCCAAACTTAGGATATAAAAGCTTGGCATTTGGTAGTATATGAGTGGACTGACGATTACTGATAATAAAAGAGAGACAGTTCAAAAAGATCCATCTGAATGGACAAGAGTTGAAGAAGAAATTGTACTTGAAAATTCACAAGCAATGCATACGATATTCAGCATTGTCGATGAAGGACGCTTCTCAATGATATTAGTCTGTGAATCGGCTAAAGAAGTGTTTGCAGACTATTCATGAAGGGTCAAAATCTATTATAGCATCAAAACTACAGATGTTAGTTGTAAGGTTTAAAGAACTGAAGATGGATGGGAATGAGACTATTGGGGACTTTCATGAAAGATTACAAGATATAATAAATCAGGCACATCAACTCGGGAAGAAATATTCCAATTTGAAACTAGTCAAGAAGACATTGAGATTACTTCCTCTAAGATTTATTCCAAAAATTGTAGTAATCGAGGAGGCTCATGACATCAATGATTTGTCA
Organism: Erythroxylum shatona; assembly: GCA_027568895.1. Classification (NCBI taxonomy): domain Eukaryota; kingdom Viridiplantae; phylum Streptophyta; class Magnoliopsida; order Malpighiales; family Erythroxylaceae; genus Erythroxylum; species Erythroxylum shatona. The sequence continues at coordinate 2,148 of JAOSBK010068121.1, forward strand.
TTGGATAAGGTAATTGGAATTCTTACAAATTTCATAATGAATTTGTTGAGGGACAATCAAGAGAAGAAGAAAGGATTAGCATTGCAAGCCGAGATCGGTAAAGTCGTGAATGACTTCGAAGACGAATCCGACGAGAATGAGGAGATAAAGCTATTAACACGAGAATTCAGTAAGTGGTTGAAGTGAGTGAAAAAGGATAGACCTGATTTTAGGCAAAAAGGCAGGAGCCCATTGATCAACAACTTCAAACAACAAGTCAATACTCAAAAAGGAGAAAGAAAGGTAAAGAGAATTCAATGCCATGAATGTCAAGGTTTTGAACATGTTCAAGCGAAATGTGCTAATACCATGAATAAGAGAAGAGGCAAATCCTATACGAGCACTTAGAGTGATAACGAATCTGAAAGTAAAGAAGAAGTTGTGAATAGTGATGTGTTAGTTACTTTGTACAACAAAAGTCTAGTTACTTGTTTAACAGTAACCGAGAAGAAAATAACTGATGACAAAAAGTGAGTAAATTGGAAAATTTTAGGAAAAATACAAATGATTTAGCTCAAAGCTCAATCTCAAATTATGACAGTGATGAAAGTGGGTCAAGTGATAAAAAGGAGACCATTTACGAGGTTTATAAATTAATGTATGAAAAATGGGTGAAAATATATAGAAAGAATGAAAGATTGAAGGAAGAGAATCTCTCCATGAAGAACACCATATAAGAGTTAGAAAAGAAATTGATGTTGACGTCAGATGAGCTTGATGAAGCTAGAATGACATTGGTAAGTACTGAAAAGAGATTGAGAATGTTGAATGGAGGCATAGAAAAACTAGAAAAGTTAATGAAAATTGGTAAGGTTAAAGGGGATCTTCAAGGCGTTGGCTGTAAGGATGAATGCTTTAAAGTGAATGAGGAGAAAAATAATATGTCCAGATCTATCTGAGAAGAAGAAACATCAAGAAAGAATCAAATATTTGTACCGACGTGTCATTTTTTTAGAATTATCGGGCACATAAGGTCGAGATGCCATAAGATGTTACAAATGATGTTTCAAAGGGGTTAAAACTGAAAATCTAGACACTCTCCATTAAATTTCAACAGCATCCTATGGTATCGAAGCAAGTTTAGATCAGAAAGGGTCAAAGTATAAGCAGAAAAACGTAGTAAAGGGAAAACAAGAAAATGTACAGATTCACAGTTAGTTACTGTTTGTAAAGTAACTGGTCAAACAAAGGACAAGTTAGTTACTTATGAAGAAGAAATCGATGACCTAGATAATGTGACGAGGAATAAGCCAAAGTTTGACATTCTCCGAGGGGCGTAGGGACAGTGTGCTTTACATTTTTGAAGTATTTTTATTGTTAAAAACAGAGCAAAAAAATAAAAAACAAAAAAGGGAAAGATTTTTTTAGTTCTTTAGTTTTGTGTTGCTATTGTCATCCCATCTTTTTAGTAGTTTACATTGTGACTTCTATTTGGCTCCACCGAAGACTTCTCAGCTCTCTCATCGATATGGATCTGTCTCGAGTATCTCTCTATCTTTCGAGCATATCTCTCAGTATTTTGAATGACGGTAATTTGTCTTCTTGGTATGGTTATGATTCTGCTGCTGCATCTATTGGTGATTATTATGATTATGCTTTTTTGTCCCAAGGAGGAGACATCAGATTGTTTATGGTAAATGTTTCATTCAGGGAAAGATTTCAAGGTATATACGTGATCCGTCATGCTTTTTGGCATTTTTTTGTCCCAATGGGAGAAAAAATTTGGATAATTGTATAACTTGATGTTCTTTGGAACTTGATTTTTGATTAAGGAGGAGTATTTGTCATATAAATTGTATATTTGATTTATATGTTCAATTATGTTATTGAATGTACGTATCAGCCTCAATGGCAAGCTTACCTCCTGTCCTTGTTACCGGAGCAGGTGGCAGAACTGAGGGTGAGTTCCGACGAGGTCCGATTTGATGTCGTGAAGGCCAAAGCAAAGCGTACCGTTTTGTATTCCTCCGATCTCGTGGGCTATTGCCTTGCCTCCTCCTTCCATTCTTCTTCTTCTTCTTCCACTGGCTTTGTGAACAAGCTAAATAACAAATCAGACGTATGCCTCTTCGACTGTGGGCAAGGAAGGAGGAGACATTGACGTCGTTGAAGGAGGGCCATTGAAGGAGGGCCCGGACCATGACAACGACGCTAGGTCGAGGGCTGAGGGAAGGTGGGGCCAGTGGATGAAGGGACAGCTTTCGAGAACACCTTCTGTTGCCTCTTCGACTGTGGGCAAACGGTCCAATCTGTGGTTGTTGCTTGGTGTCTTGGATGTGCCGCTTGCTCCTGTGCACGTTAATAGCTCTAAGCCTTTGCCTCATTTTCGTATTAAAGACACTCAAACAGTTAGTCTCTCTCTCTCTCTCTTTATTTGTCTATTGCTTAAAGATGCGATCTTTGGTCTTACGGGTGGCATCAAATTGGTACTGCTAATTGTTTGCTGCCATCCAGGGCCTCAAAGGCCAATTGTTTTCTACAAGTTTTCATGTTGGTATGGTTGTTTTTTTTGTGTTGAGATAGAGATTACGCAGGTGACTGCTCCTCCACCGCCGAGGTCGAATGCGCCTCCCCTCCACGCCACTGCCAACTTCGGTAAAGGTAACTGATATTTTTAGTGTTTTGATATTCCTATTTTTATTGCTTGGGTAAAGTTTGCAAGGCACAAAGACACCACCTCAGCCCTAAAGCACAATTTCCAGGTCCATACTTTTCCTTTATGTCTCTTTAATTTTTTCGTGCGAGTTTATCATCAGTTATTTTTGGGCATATTCTTGGTTAGTAAGCTATTGTTTTAGCTGTCTCCGTGAGTGTCTCTCACCCGTTTGTGGTGGTGATGAGTGTCATTCCAGTGCACTCTTCATTGTTTTTTGTTAGTCTGGACTATTGTTCTGTATTGGTCCTTTCAAATTTTCGATGAAGCTCGTGGGTACCATTCACCCTCGCTCGGCAACGAGCCAGAGTGGGCTCTGCTTCTAGGATGATAGATCCAACAAAACTGTTGTTCGGGGTAGTGATGCTCTACGATGTGGCTTCGATTTTGGCAAACATATCTTCTGGCCCACCATATGTCTCCTCTGTTATCTTCCTTTAGCCGACTGACAAATCTGCCAAGCGAGGCAGTCCGTTTTTTCTTTCAAGAACCATTGGTAGTCCACTTTTAATACTGACTGAGTCTTTTTATACAAGCCTTTTGCCTTGGTTTTATTTCCAACCTATCTCAACAACTTTTTGCAAAAGCCGCTTACTTTAAAATTGACCCTCCCTTTCCCTTCCTTTACCTGCCTCCACAGTTGCAGTTTACTGACACCAAACCCTTGTCAAGTGTGGTTCGCTTTTCTTAATGTGTGTAATTGGTCCTCGCATTGATTTTTAGTTGTTTTCCTACATTTCCTTCCCACCTACGAATCTGTCTAGTTATATATTTATATATTCTTTTAATCTATTCCTATTTTGTGTTTCGTTATTGTTTTTATCTTATTAACTTTCTCTTTTTATTTTCAATATTTTTATTACTATTAGTAGTTTAGTAGTTTTTTTAAACTGTTGTAAATATTTTCTTCTGTGTTCTGTATCATTTTTTCATGTCACATCTGCATGTGGGTCTACCGGAACAATCTCTCTACTATGTAGAGGTAAGACTGCGTACTATTGACCTCCCCAGACCCTGCTTCACTGCGGAATTTCAGATTGGGTGCGATGATGATGATGATGAGGAGGAGGAGGAGTTTCATATTTGTGACAAACAATGCTAAAAAGAGGAAGATTGTTAATATATATATATATATCTTTTTATTTAATTTTAGCATTTTAATTGTAAAATCTTAATTGTAGTGGGATTTAAAAATTGTGGTTGTCACATTTATGGTTGTGAAAGAATTATATAGAAAATGAAAGTCTATTATTATCACGCTGATGGTATATTATAATGGTGAAAGTCATTGTGTATTGTTGGATGGTGTGGATAAAGGATAAGAGAAATTTGTTTTGTGGAGATTTTGGTGGATAGCAGAATAAGTGAAGTGAATATCTTGTATATCTTCTATCTATAGAAGAAGTCTATTGCTAATATATGTGTGTGGAAAATTTGAAGCCACGTGTGTGTGTGAGATAAACTTGGTAGGTGTGTTGTTTAATGGTGCATTGATTACGTTGTGCATTAGGAAGGAAGATTACTAAACAACATGTGATGGGTGCGGAGAGCTACTGTGTAGTGGGTTGTTGAACAGTTATTGGTGATGCACACGTTTTTCTCGTTGAGTAATTTGTAGTGTTTCTCTAGGTTGAGAAACTGTGGCTAGAAATCTGTCTTTCGATGGCTCAGTTTTAGCCCAAACGGTAGCATATTGCTTTGTTAGATGTTCTTTTGTTGATAAAGCGACATATATAGGGGGAGTTGATTTTTATCTTAATTGTTTTCTTTATTTATGTTGGTTATTGTGTAATCACTTGAGTTGTTTATTTTGTATCTTTATTATCAAATATTGTTGAGAAAATCCTTTATCGAGGTTAGTACGAGGTGGTCGTACTATTAGGTGTGAAATTCTTTCGCGAAAAGTGAGGTTAAGAGATAGTTTTAAGAGTTGAGTGGTGTCGGCTCAGTAAAGCCTTGGATAAATCTATTGTAGTTTCGTTAAAGTTATTAAGCTGGGTGAGAGCTTCGCAGACGTAGGCAAAGTGTGCCGAACTGCGTTACCAAATTTTTTATGTTTTTATTATTTCGATTATGCTTGCTTTTATTTTGTTCGTGCAAAAAAAGTTTATGGAAAGTTTGTGAAATACTTAATACTTTCGGTTTTTCTAATACTTTCAGTTTTTCAACCTCTAATAAAAAAATTGAAATGTTTTCATAACTTCTTTTACATTATATTCGAACTTGAGAGAAATCTTCCACATGTTTTTTTACATCATAATCGCTTCTGTTGATGTTTGGAACAAATTAAAAGTGAACTTTACAAATTACACTGATGCTTTCACTTTTATCTTATTTTGTGAAACAAAAAGGAATATTACGTATATAAGCAAGGTAAAAATCTTCCACATTGTTGCCTTAAATTATTCATTCTTATTAATCAGTAATGATTTGTAATTACTTAGTAGAACATTCTTTTTAGTTACTTTTGAGTGACGAATCATTTATTAATTTATCCAACTATCTTTATATAGTTTAGACTATATCAAAATACTACCAATTAAGCTATCCTAAATAGAATATATTAAAAAAGGGTATCAAAGCATAGTACCATTGCAATGAAAAAATCTATAGATACTTAAGTAATATTCTACTCGAGATCTTCATAATCGAGTTATTTTAGTAAACTTATTCTCTGATAAATACCTATACATTTATTTAAATATTTTTATACTTTAGTTTATGAGATCAACTACTTCTTTTACAAAGGAAAAACTATAATGTGTATTAATTTTAATAGAGCAACAACTATGAATATTTATGCGTAAATACAATATAAATCTTAAAATTATCATCTCTTTATAATTTTATTCATAAAATACATTTATTCATAAGCTTTATATTTCAATGTTAGTTAATTAAACAAATACACAGATGATAAAGAATGTCTTTAATTAATTATATCACAAATGTAAAATCAACCAATTGGCTATAAGAAATAAACTAAAATTCTCTCACTTACTTTATGTCATTCGCTTAAGTACCTAAAAATATGTCAGAATGTAATGATCATACTAGTGTTGAGACAATGATTTAGTGAGACAAATATACAAGATAATCTTTCAGTGAGTACTACCTTAAATATTACAACTTTCAACCCAATTATCATCATAATTAAAAAAACAACTAAATATATATTGAAGTTTTTTATGAGACTTTCACTACTTTCGCATGCCCTACAGTACAATACTATTGCAACGATACATAGAACTATGTCAAGTTCATTAAAGACATCTTTTTTCAAATAATTATTTTCACTACATGAAAAATATATTGTAGGTTAAATTAACAATTCACACTACATATTGGAGCCTTTTCAACTCAAAATAATATTTTATAAGTAAAATATATCTTAATTAGGACTTACTTATATCAAACTAAAGTTGATTTCTTTTTGATCTTGAACTCAAATATCAACTCAAATATATGTTGATTTCTATATGATCCTGAACTCAAACATCAACTCAAATATATCTTAAAAGTTGATTTCTACATATCTTTAATATTTTATAAGTATGAAATATCTCAAACACTAAACACCTTTAATACATTATTTATGTGATTGGACTAGAATAAGTAAACAACTTTTATATATGTCTATATAGATTTTATTCCCAAAATTAATTATTACCTTTTTATATTCAATAAGATTTGCTCTTGGACCAAGACATCTTCAACAATTAAAATATGTATTATTTCCCTTATTAATAGTATGACTCTACACACTTTCACTAAAAAGGACAATTATAATTCGATTAACTTTTTTATAGACATCGTAAGTATGAAAGTCATCTTAAAAACAAAATATTTAAATTCATTATAAAATTGAATCTTTTAATTTCTCTTAACCTTTCAACTATATATCAAATGCATCCAGAAAGGCACTATTTCCTTTTTGATGTACTATCACGAGACTTGAACTTCTTCAAATTTCATCTTCCTCTTAATACTTATCTTGAGAACCATTCTCTTATAAGTATGCATTTAAATAAATATTTTGTTCAATAGGGTTTAAAAGATTATATCTAACCTATTTGGACATCTCACAACTTTCTACTATCTAATTTAGTTATAAACTTATTATAAAATATATGCTTAAACTAAGCATCATATCCTAAAATCTTTAACTTTGACTCTTGCAAAGTCTTACCATTTTATATCTAATATAAAATCTTGCTAGTTGAATTAATTGAAAATAACATAGGCAAGTTGTTGTACTAAGCATATATGTATAAGAAATAAATATTACATCATTCAATATCTCATATTGTATGCTCCTCCTTAAACAAAACATACTATTATAGATTTTAGTCACAGATATATTTACTAAAGAATCTAAATTCGTATAAATAATAGAGAAATTTTAGTTATTAGTACATTGATCTCATCGAAGTGCTTTAATATTCCTAATGCTTAATTTCTATTTATATATTTTAAAATTTTAAATCAATATTTTATTTAATACACATAAGTTCAACCTTTAGTCAAAGGTTAATGTAATTTATTTAATACACATAACTTTATTGGATAAATTTATTAGTAAATATAATAAAATATAAATATTAATCCTTTTATGAATTATTATTACATTAAATACATCATGTACATAAGATTTAACAATTCATTACAAGAATCATCATTTGACTTAAGGTTGATCTTATCACTGTTTCAGCTAACAATTTTTACAAATTTCATATGAATCATGATCAAAAGAATGCACATATCCTTATATATAACTTTATGATAATTATGTTGATTAACCAATATAACATAAGAGGATAATCTTGGTTATGTAACTTTGTATTATTGTCACTTATATTAAATATAAGTTTAACTTGATATGTCATATAAAAACTACTTGTATAAAATTAGAAAAACTATTTTTACTTAATAATTTGTTTCTTATCATTCTTGGACATATTAATGTTAAATTCAATTTCAGTAGCAAATACTCGCAAGCATGACTTAGAAATATATATGGTCTCTATCATATCTTGCATCGGTAAGAATGTCATGCAAGTATCTTCTTCTATCAAGAATAGTAAAATATTCTCTCTAATTATTTTAGAGTGACGAATCCTATGTTGACTTATTTCAAATGTAATTAACTTAATACACTTTATTGACTTATTTCAAATGTAATTAACTTGATACACAAAGATAAAGAATATCTTTTTATTAATTAAATAATAATATCATACGTTAAAAGATTGCATCCAATTGATTGACTGTAAGGCATAGGCTAACATATAGTAAGTCATTTTATTCAATCCACATGTGTATATAAGCTACATCTCTATAAGGTACAGGCAGATCCTTTTTCCAACATATTCAAGCCATGTTATTCACTCGTATTAATCACTTTTTTATTCTTTCTACCATTCTTATTTGGCGTCTCTCTTTCACCACTGTCAAAAATTTGAGATCTTCTTTTAAATTATATTCGAACTTGTGAGAAATCTTTCAAATATTTTTTTACGTCAAAATCGGAAAAATCTAGAAGTGAACTTTACAAATTATACTAGCGCTCTCACTTCTATCTTATTTTGCGTCAAAAAAGAAAAAGGAAGATTACGTATAAAGTGCTATGCTAGCTTACGAAATCAACATTTTGTAACGTTTATTTATTTTCATTTTGATTCAAAAGGAAAGCACGTTGCTAAATAAATTGACACTACATATATTACAGATACAATATGCCTCCCTTGTACCACAGATTTACATTAATTTTAATAGAACAATTAAGAAAAATTTTGAGCGCCTTTATTTGAATGGAAAATAATAATACTCACAAATACATCACGCATGCGGTTAGTACTGTTAAGAGTTTAGTGACAAAATGCATCAAATCAAATAATTATATACTTAACTTGATACTTTGAGCAAAATAAAGAGGATATAATCCAATAAAACAGAACTTAATTCCTTATCTATAAATTCATCTTGTAAAGATTTATTGAAATAAAGTGAAATGGTTGAATCTGTTGCGAATCCAACAGACATGGTTTATTAGTTCTCTGCAGCGCTGGCCAAGAAGCTTCCATATTGATTGATCTGTGTCAATTAGGCTGTCCTTTAAGGAACTTATTCACATGCTTTGAAAATTTCTAGTTTACTGCACAGGCATAACAACTCTTAGTTGCACATGCATCACAAGATGTTTCATGTTGACCATATCTTCCGACCTGTTATATCTTCATTATTGTACTTGGGAAAATCCCTCAAATCTAGTTTATTTATTTTCTAATTTGTAGGTTAGGTTAGTACAGTATAGTTGGTCGATTTATTCGATCCACATTTGTGTATAAATTAAACTACATCTTTATGGAAGGTAGAGGCAGATCCTTCGTCTAACATATTCAAGCCATGTTATTCACTTTTTATGTTATTTCTCACCACTAACGAAAATTTGAGATTTTCATATATCTTCTTTTAAATTATATTCAAATTTGCGAGAAATCTTTCGCATTTTTTATGTCAAAATCACTTCTATTGATATTTGGAACAAATTAGAATTGAACCTTGCAAATTACACTAACGCTGTCACTTCTATCTTATTTTGTGGGAAAAAGAAAAAGGAAGATTACGTATATAAGACGGTAAAAATCTTCCAAAGTGTTGCCTCAAGTGCTGCTACGATACTGCACTGCTCCTGTTGATACGAAGTTCCGATGATACATATCATGGCTTTAAAAAATTATAGTTTACTACACAAAGTTGTTCTTGGGACTTTCTACAACTCGTGCATCATCACGAGGTCTGTCCGAACTTGGAACATTGTGAAAAAATGTAGGGGATAATTGTTTCACCAATTTTTTGAAAACTCTTTTGACACGAACAAAAATAAAACCAAGCAAAAATAAAATGATAAGAACACCAAAAATTTAGGAACGCGGTTTGACATATCTTGTCTACATATGTGGGACCTTACATAATTTAATAATTTTCACCAAATTACAATAGATTTACCCAAGATTTTATTGAGCCGATACCACTCAACCTTTGATACTATATCTCAACCTCACTTTTCGTGAAAGAATTTCACACACAATAATACGATGACTTGTGTTAACCTCGGTAGATGATTTTTCTAACTACTTTCACTCAAACAACAATTAATAAAAATAACTTAAGTATTTAATTACTAAAAAGTGAACGAAAATATACTTGAGACAAAAGAAAGACTTTTCTATGTTTTTATCTTCTCGAAATAATTCAACCGAAACTCTTCACCATAACTGATTCTTTTTTCACAAAATAAATCACAATGTTTCTTCAATTAATAATCAACCCACTCTACTGTAAATAATATTCATCGTGTCATAAACTCACAGCACAACCACAACTTATTAAAATCACATAGATTCACTTCAATTCACTCAAAATAGAAATAACACCTGTGACATCAACATATGCTAACAAAACCCCTTCACCTTCACAATACCTGACGCACAACACCTTGGTTGCTTTTTCGTAGCTTTGCAATCTGCACAGTCCAATCCACAAGACACACTCACTGTATTGCAACAATTAATTTACCTTTTCCTGAAAAGCCGCAAGCTAACTGCAACTCAGTTAGCACACACATTCAAATTTTATAGGCTTTTGGAGTGTTTATTCAATGGGCAATTAATGCCTACCCATGACACATCATATATCACCTTTTCAATTCAATTAACTCAACACACACACTAAACTCCTTGGTTGCCGCAGCCACACACTAAGTGATAGACTTCAACTTTAATTCCAAGACACCCACGATAGATGCATACAAAGTCCTTATCTTATATCCTAAAAATCCAACAATATACATCTTAAACATCAATGTGATTTACCACAAGTTTGTAAGAGAGTAGATTTATATTTTTTGTAGGATTCTTCCACATCTTTTTAAATTTTACTACAATTAATATCTTATATGTTCAATTAATAAATAATGTCAAAATTAAATAAAAGACATATAACATATATCCTGACAATTTCTTTGTTTTTTGGCATTGTTTGTGACAAATATGAAACTCCCCCTAAATATCATAATTGGACATATAAGTATCAAATTCACAAGTCATATGCCCTCTTAGTCAAACATTAAGTTTAAAAAAATATCAAGTTTATCCAATCATCCAAATTTCTCCCCTTGGGATAAAAAAAATACCAAAAAGTAAGATGAATAGTCACATATATATCTTGAAATCTCCCCTGAATGAAACATTCACCATAAACAATCTAATGTCTCCCCATTGGGACAAAATAGTATCAAAAATACATAATCATACTAGCGGAAGAATTATAAGCACACCAAGAAGACAAATTACCACCATTGAAAATATTGAGAGATATGTTCGAAAGAGAGAGATACCTAAGAGAGATCCATAATGATGAGAGAGATGAGGAGTCTTCAGTGGAGCTAAACAGAAGTTACAATGCAAACTACTAAAAAGATGAGATGACAATAGCAACATAAAACTAAAGAACAAAAAAAAAAATCTTTCCTTCTTCTTTTTTGTTTTGTTTTTTTAACAACACAAAAAATACTTAAAAAATGTAAAGCACACTGTCCCTGTGCCTCTCGAAGAATCTCAAACCTGGGCTTATTCCTCTTCACATTATCTCGATCATCAGTTTCTTCTTCAGAAGTAACTGACTTGTTCTCTTTAACCAATTACTCTACAAATAGTAACTAACTGTAAATTTGTACAATTTCTTGTTTTTCTTTCACTACGTTTTTGTGCTTGTACTTTACCCTTTTTAATCCAAACTTACTTCGATACCATGGGAGTGTCTAGATTTTCGGTTTTGATCCCTTTGAAACATCATTTGTAACATCTTGTAGCATCTCAGCCTTATGTCTCTGATAACTCCACAAATCTTCGATTCTTTCTCGATGTTTCTTCTTCTTAGATAGATCTGGACATATTATTTTTCTCCTTATTCACTTTAGAGCACTCACTCTTATAGCCAATGTCTTGAAGATCCCCTTTAACCTTACCAATTTAATCCATTCAACATTTTCAATCCCTTTTCAGTACTTGACAATTTCATTCTAGCTTCTCCAAGTTCATCCGATGTTAACATCAGCTTCTTTTCTAACTCTTGTATGATGCTCTTCATGGAAAGATTATCTTCCTTCAATCATTCATTCATTCTACGTGTTTTCACCTATTTTTCATACATAGCTTTATAATCCTCGTAAATATTCTCTTTATCATCTAGGCCACTATCGTCGCTGTCATAATCTGATATTGGATCTTGAGTTGGACTGTTTTTAAAATTTTCCAATTTTTCATCTTTTTGACCTTCAGTTACTTCCTTCTCAGTTATTGTGAAGTAAGTAACTGGACTTTTGCTATGTAAGGCAACCAACACAACACCATTCGCCCTTTCTTCTTCGTTACCATATTCACTCTCGAAATCATTTTTACTCCAGGTACTTGTGAAGGACTTTTCTTTTTTCTTCTTCATAGTATTGGCACATTTAGATTGAATGTGTCTGAAACCTTGACATTTATGACATTGGATTCTCCTTGCCTTCCGTTCACCCTCTTGTGTCTTGAGTTGTTATCTTGAATTGTTACTCGATGAACTTCTGTCATATTGTCTAAAGTCAGATCTGTCCTTCTTCATTCTTTTCAGTCATTAACCAAAATTTCGTGTAAGTAGTATCAAGTCTTCATTTTCATTTGATTTATCTCCAGCGTCATTCACACTTTTTGTAATTTCCACATGTAATGTCTCTCTTGTAGCCATGTTCACGAAACTAGGATTTGTAACAACTTGCTACTAAGTTCTGAATCGGTAACCTTATTCTAATACCAGTTGAAAAACTGTAGGGGTAATTGTTTCGCAAACTTTCCGTAAACTCCTTTGGCATGAACAAAAATAAAACCAAGAAAAACAAAATAATAAGAACATCATAAATTTAGTAAAGCAGTTTGGCACACCTTGCTTATATTTGCGGTATAACAGCCCAGTTCACCCACTTACAGATATTGTTCGCTTTGGGCCTCAGCCTGCACAGTTTTGCTTTTCTCCTTCTGACCCGGAAGAAAGGGATGAAAACGCGTCCACAAGGGAAAGGTTTTCACACCCTTATAAAGAGTGCTTCGTTATCCTTTCCAGTCGATATGGGATGACAATGATCCTTCATCCTCCCCCCTTAGGGGGCCAGACGTCCTCGCTGGCATAT
>JAOSBK010068177.1:0-15056 GCA_027568895.1 Erythroxylum shatona
GACAAGTGTCACTTGCCACATGTCACACTCTAAAATGCTCACCTAGTTTCTTTCCAATTCAATTCCAATTTCTACTCAAATTTCTCCCCAAATTTCCAATGGTTCAGATTAATAAATCCTAAACTCATTTATCCAAATTTTTAGTGCCATTGGACAGTAATTTTTACTACCGGTGACCAATCAATCTGCCACTTGGCATTTTTCCTAGTCCGAAAAGTACCCCAAAATTTTAGAAAAAATTTCTAAAATTGTCTAAAAATTCAAAAATCAAAAAGACCCTCTCAAACTCAATTTTTCATACACACAAATCACATTTTCAAAAAGAATCACATTTCTTAACAATTATACCTGGAAATGTCATGAATGCATGTACAGTCGTTTTCATATGCAAAATGTATTATTCACGTGTATGTGTATGTTATATAATGCATGATCATGAGATGTGTTTTCCTAATTTCTTTGATTGATCTCACATGTACCAATTTCTAGGGTTCAACCCTTTGTATGGAAACGGGATGTTACAAAATAACTATTCCGCTAGCCCTTTTTGAAACAAATCAGGTTGTAAATAGAGCTAATAGTCAATTGAGAATGTAATATAGTTGAGTAACCAAGGGACGTTCATAAAAAATGTTCAACTTCACATCAAAAGGCTATAATGACATTCCAACCAAGCTGCTTAATAAAAACATGATCTAGTTGAGTAATTGGGGGACATTTATCACAAATGTTTGCCTTCGTGTCTAAAGGCTAGGTTCATGTTAATGAAAATTAACAAAAATAGTGCATTGTTTAATAAATCCTATTGATCTTTGTGAACAACATGACTTCTCAGGAAAAGCTATTTAAGGATAGTTACAATTTTGATTGACTAACTAATTATCAATGTGTGTGTGTGTGTGAGTGATAGGAGTGAATGAATTTGACGTTAAGTATTGATTTGTATGTATATTTAGTATGAAGTACTTAGACAAAAATTTCATAAGTTAATAAGTTAAAACAACTTGAAGGATTATGTTTTTAATTAAATTTGTTTTGTGAAGTTCAATGCCATTGTACCACTATTGCATATATGTGTGTTATTGTTTGCTGTGTTTATATTTTGTTTTTTATTTTTTCCTTAAGGAAAAGCAAAAGTTCAAGTGTGTGGATTTGATAGTTGTATGTTGCATGATGTTTTAATAGGCATTTTAGTATGTTTTTAATTTTTAATTAATTGATTCATGTATGTTTAGGTTTAGAATTGTGTTAGTTAGATATTTGTGTTTTGAGTGTTATGTCGGTTAGAGCATGCTATTGAATTTTAATTTTGTATGTTTGAGGTGTTTTGATGTGTTTATTAATGTTTGAGATTAGATATTGAGAAATGAAGAAGATTTGGAGGAAGCCTGATGGAGGACCCAAGACCACAATTGTGACAGAGGCTTTTCAAGTAGGCCATGATCATGACCTGAGCAAGGACAGATGCAGACGGGCCTCCTAAACTTAATTTTTAATGGGTTATTTTGGACTTTTAGGCCCAGGTAAGACCTAGTTTTTACCCTAATTAGTATAAGACTATGTAAGTGTTGGGCCTAAAATTTTATTTGTTTGTTTATTTATTTTATTAAGCATGATCTGAATAAAATTTTGTGGTCTTGCTAGATAAACCATTTTATTTGGATTTTAATTATTATGTCAAAGTTAGAATTAACTTAGTGTATGATTAAGTAGACTTTGGATTAAATGAAGGAGGGTCATTTTTGGAAAGACTAATTACATGAAGGGCAAAATTGGAAGATTAGACAAAAAATGTAGTCTTGGATTAGAAGAAAAGAAGGGAAGTGTCGTGGAAGAGGGAAAAGAAGAGAAAGGAAGAAGAAAAGAAAGAAGGAAGCTAGGGTTTTCGGAGATCTTGAAGAGTTTGAAGAATTTGGAGCTTAATCAAGTAAGTTATGCTTTATCTCTGATGAAGTTGGATGTGTGTAGGAAGTTGTTAATAAATGATATAGGTAAATGTTTTAATCTTTAGGGTTAATGATCAAAGATAGATTATGATGTATTTGCGAATGATTTTGGGTTGAAATGGAGTTGAAAATGAAGTAGAAGGGATGATTTAGGTTTAAAATGGGTTATATGTGAAAGGTGGGATGAAAAATCTGTAAAATATACATGTTCTGCGTATGCCTCTGTCAAAGTTCACTGTGGCCAACTTATGGGTTGAAGTTCGCTGTGGTTCGGGCGAATTTTTCCTTTCTGGAAAAGTTCGTCGCGGCGAACTTATTTTGGCTCGCCACGGCAAACTTTCTAGCACCAAACATGCTTTGTTATTTTGATCTTAACTTTTTGTATAGTTATCTAAATGGATTTATTTTTGATTTAGCGTAAACTAGAGACATAGGGCTACAAATGTTATGAAGAAATCAAGTTTAAATTCAGTCTCTAAAGATATCAAGTTTTGGAAGGAAGTTGAGCACAGAATATTATTTCAGTACAAGAGAAGTCCGAAAATGTTTGGAGCATAACTTTTAGATTACTAAACCAAATTGAATGATTTCGGTGTCCTTGGAAACAAAATGATCATGAAAAACTGACCTGAAAGTCTGGATTTTGAAAGGGTTATAGTTCAATTTTAGCATTTTTGATTATTGAAGCTTTATGATTTTATTGAATTTAGATTGAATGGAAAATTGGCTTGTTATAGGGAACCAAGCAAATCCTATCCAAGAGCAAGGGGAAGGTCAACATTGAACTTGGATTTTTAAGCAAAAATTAGGTGGGTAATATATTTATAGTTGTTGTGTAATATAGGCAAATTGTCTTTCTTGCTTGTATGTTGTGTGTTAAATTGCTTGTTTTGAATTATGGAAATTGAGAAAATGCATTGTGATTGTGATCATGTTATGCCTTGAAATATGTCATGGCACTTTGTATAAGTGAAAAGTGGAAAAGCATGATGAGCTTGAAAAATATGAATGTGTGTGAAATGAGTTAAGCATTGAAATTTGATTGTGTTTGGGTAAGAGAGGAACGGTTTCATTAGTCATGTTCACGTCGACATATAGCCTTCTCCTGGCTGCCCACTTGAGGTCACGAGATCCTAAGAAATCGGACTCGTTTTGTTCATGGTATAAACTTTGATTTATCCATTTTGTTCCACGAAACTCTCTAGCCATTGATTGTCCATTTCATCATTAATTGGTTAAGCATGATGTGTAGTTAAGTGTTATGATGTGATGGATAAATTACATGATATGTTCTACGTGGTGACATTACGTTAATATGAGTTATGAGTTTAAATTGCTGAGCATTGAATTGTTACATATATATGTATATATGCTTGAATGTGTGGCTCATTGCTAATGACTATAAATGTATAAGCCACTGAGCTTCACAGATCACCCTATTACCTTTCGCTCCTCAATTGTAGATCGAGAAGATCGTTGATCCTTACAAGGCATCAAAAATTCCGTGATAGTTAGAGACTTTTGTACTAAGTTAGTAGCTACAATTTTTAGGGATAACTTTATAAGCATATCAACATGAGCATTCATTTCACTTTTGTATATTATATTAAGTCAATGGTATGACTTTTGATATGTAACTAAAGCTGTTCAACTCTTTTGAATTGAGAAATGAAATGGGGTTTTGATGAAGACCTTTTGTGCATGTTCATTATCAATTTCCTTGTATAGATTGTGAATTGTTGCTACTATTGATATGGTTTGTTGTGATTGGATTGTGTGAATGAGTGTATGTGATTTGATAAGAGGAAAATTTTGTTGTTGGTGTTAGGTTTCTGGGTTTTGTAAGAAGACTTCGCCACGACAAAACCAAGGCTTGGCTACGGCGAACCCGCCACTTTCCACGCTATCAATCCTTCAAACTTGAATGCTTCTGATTTCCTGTTCACGTGATCCTTACCTGAAGGCCTCGAGCAATTGCCTCGGGATAGGGATCGGGACCCGAGCCTAATCTCTTATGGTATCAGAGAGATAGTTGGACTCCAAAAATGGGATCCAACATCTTGTGGTATTAGAGCTTAGGTTTTTCCTAGGCTTAGAATGCGTAATAGTATGAATTGTATGCTATGTGATTACTTGTTGCATTATGAATTGATTGATTGCATTAAGTGACATGCATATTATGCATACATGTAGGAAATAGGATTAAAATGAAATGTAAGCTAATCGTTAGTGTTTCAATTGAAGGAGTAAGATGCCACCTCATAGAAGAACACACGGACTTCTGCAAGGATCAGTTGCACCTGACTCTCCTCCAAAAGAGGAGAGTACTGATGAGTCAGTAGCCCCAAGAAATGCTGAGGTTTTTGTGGGGCGAGGTAGTGAACCCATTCAATCGCCGATGCAAGAGTCACCTATTCCTTAGGAGCAAGTGCCTTCACTAGATCCAAGGATGTTCTAAGCCTTTGCTCAGGCGTTTGTGCATGCTATGGGTCAGATGTCACAGACTTCTGCTCCGGCCCTAGCTAAGAAGGGGAAATAGTTTCATAAGTTGAGGAAGTATGGGGCAACAGACTTTTGTGGAACAACAGATCCAAAAGAAGCCAAGAATTGGTTGAGAAAGACCGAGAAGATATTAGATCAGATGGAATGGGAGGACGATGAGAAGGTTGCGTATGTTGCTAGTTTGCTTCAGGGAGATGCTCTACATTGGTGGAAGAGTGTGCCAAAGAGCCAGATGAAACCTCCAATGTTAGCATGGAAGGACTTCTTAGCTGCTTATAAGAAGAAGTACCTGTCTGAGATGTATATTTCACAGAAGCATAGGGAGTTTCTGAGTCTTACCCAAAGGGAGATGACAGTGAGCGAGTATAAGCATTGGTTTACACAGCTATCCCAATATGCAGCTGAGATGATGATGAGTGATGTAGCAAAGTGTCGTAGGTTTGAATTGAGTTTGCATCTAGCCATCAGAGAGAAAGTGGTGGTAAAATTTTTTTTGTGATTTTCAACTGCTGGTTGAAGTGGCACTGAGCGTTGAAAATATAGAGAACATAAAGAGTGCTGTAAATAAAAAGAAAAAGGGAAGAGAACAGTTCAAAAGGGGAGGTGGTACTCCTATATCTGAGAGGAGTGCCAGGACCTTCCCTATGCAGTCTGAGGAGAGGAGCAGTAGTGCAAGTAGATCGAGACAGATGAGAACTGTTTCTCAGCAGACCTCAACGACTGAAGGCGGCAGAACGGGAGAGGGAAATGCATCGTCCATCCCCAAATGTGATCACTGCAGGAAACTCTATAGAGGGGAGTGCTAGCGATTGATAGGAGCTTGCTTCAACTATGGGGAAAAAGGACACATGGCTAGAGAGTTCCCTCAGCATGCAAGAAAGGAGAAAACTCAAATGCAAGCTTTAAAGAGAACTGAGACTGTGAGACATAAGACTGCAACTGAAGTGGGTAGTTCTGATGCAGCTAAGAGGGTGAGTCTTCCAGGGAGACCAAGGGGACAAGCACCAGCTAGGGTATTTGCAATGAAATCGGAGGATGCAGAGACTACTCCAGGAGTTATGACTAGTACGGTTAAATTATTTGATGCTGATATTGTTGCTTTGATTGATCCAGGGTCCACCCACTGATTTGTTTCATCGAGTAGAGCTATGTATGATAGGAATGTGAGCCCGTTAGATACTCCTTTGATGGTGAGTACTCCAATCGGCTAGTATATTATTATTAGTCGAGTGTATAGAGAGTGTGAGATATGTATTCGTGGGGAACTCTTAGTGGTGGACATAATGCCGTTGAAAATGGGAGGCTTGGATGTAATTTTGGGTATGGACACATTAGAGAAGTACAATGCCCATCTGGATTGTAAACAGAAGATAGTGGAGTTTGAATTGAACAATGACAGAAGAGTGGTGTTTATAGGGGATAGAAAAGTAAGCCCGCCTAGAATTATTTTGACTCTGACAATAGAGAAGATGATGAGGAAAGGATATGGGACATTTTAGGTCTATGTGATAGACACAAGGGCAGATAAAGGGAAGCTAGAAGATATTCCTGTGGTCAGGAAGTTCCCGGATGTCTTTCCAGAGGAATTGCCAAGACTACCTCCATCTAGGGAAATTGAGTTTCCCATTGAACTTCTTTCAGGTACTACATCGATCTCAATTCCGCCTTATCGAATGGCTCTGGTAGAATTGAAAGAACTTAAGGAGCAATTGGAAGAGTTGTTGGAGAAATGGTATATTAGGCGGAGCTCTTCACCTTAGGGAGCTCTGGTTCTTTTTGTGAAGAAGAAAGATGGATCATTGAGAATGTGTGTGGACTACCGAAAGCTCAATCATGTCACTATTAAGAATAGGTATCTGCACCTACGCATAGATGATTTGTTTGATCAATTACAAGGGGAAAGAGTCTTTTCTAAGATAGACTTGAGATCAGGTTATCACTAGTTGAGGATAAAGGAGTTTGATGTGCCAAAGAATGCTTTTATAACACAGTATGGCCACTTTGAGTTCTTGGTCATTCCTTTTGGGTTAACGAATGCACCTGCATCTTTCATGGACTTGATGAATCGAGTTGTTAAGTCCTATCATTATCTTTATTGATGATATATTGGTTATTCCAAGAGTGATAAGTAGCATGAAGTGCATTCGAGGATTGCCTTAGAGGCATTGAGGAAGAACGAGCTGTATGCTAAATTTGACAAATGTGAGTTTTGGCTAAGGGAAGTGGCATTCCTTGGACATGTAATCTCAGAACAAGGAATGCATGTGGATCTGAGGAAAATAGAAGCTGTGGTTAAATGGGAAGCACCTAAGAATGTAGCAGAAGTAAGGAGTTTCTTGGGTTTAGCTGGGTATTACAGGATGTTTATGGAGGGCTTTTCTATAATAGCAGCCCCACTTAACAAATTGATGAGGAAGAATCAGAAGTTTATGTGGACAGAGGAGTGTTAGAATAGTTTTGAGGAAATGAAGAATAGGCTCACAACTACACCGATTTTGACTTTGCCTTCGAGTAGTGATGGGTATACAATATATAGTGATGCCTCATGGAAGGGATTGGTCTGTGTATTGATGCAAGGAGATAGAGTCATTGCTTATGCTTCTAGGTAATTAAAGACTTATAAGATGAATTATCCTACACATAACTTAGAGTTAGCTGCTATAATTTTTGTATTGAAGATATAGAGACATTACTTATATGGAGTTACTACTAAGGTATTTACAGATCATAAGAGTCTTAAGTATTTGATGAGCCAGAAATAGTTGAATCTGAGATAGAGAAGATGGTTGGGCCTACTAAATGATTATGATTTGATGATAGACTACCACTCGGGGAAAGCTAATGTAGTAGCAGATGCATTGAGTAGAAAATTGACTATGGCACATGTGGAGACAGTGTATGTTCCTTTGTTAAAGGAATTAGCCAAACTTCGGTAACATTGAAGCAAGATGAATTTGGGTGTATATTGGCTAACTTTAGAGTAAGACCAGTTTTGAATAAAAAGATTAAGGAATTACAGGCACAGGATGAGTACTTGAGTAGGCTCAGAGAAGAGATTAAAAATGGTAAAGCTTCTAAAATAGAGATAAGAGAAGATAGATTGATGGTGGTAGGTAACCAATTATGTATTCCAGATATGCAAGAGTTGAAAGATGAGATTTTTGATGAGGCACACAATGCTTCCTATGCAATGAACTCGGGGAGTACAAGAATGTATATAGATTTAAAAGAGCACTTTTGGTAGAAGGGAATGAAGAAGGATATTGCGGAGTATACTTTAAGATGTTTAGTGTGTCAACAAGTCAAGGCTGAACACCAGGCACCTTCAGGCAAGCTTAAGCCTTTGTCTATTCCTGAATGGCAATGAGAAAAGATTACGATGGATTTCTTGATGGGGTTTCCCAGAACCAACAGGAAACATGACGCAATATGGGTGATTGTGGATAGGCTAACCAAGTCAGCACATTTCTTGCCAATTAAGTAGACATATTCCTTGAATGCTTTGGCTAAGAAGTACATAAATGAAATAGTCAAGCTTTACAGGGTTCCGAGCTCTATAGTTTTGGATAGAGATCCTAGGTTCACCTCAAGATTTTGGGAAAGCTTACAAGAGGCTTTGGGAACTAAATTGCACTTTAGTACAACTTTCCATCCACATATTGATAGACAATTAGAGAGGACAATACAGACATTGGAGGTAATCTTAATAGATCTCAAGGGCTCATGGGATGATCATTTTCCTTTAATTGAGTTTGCTTACAATAATTCCTATTACTTGGGAATTCAAAAGGCACCTTATGAAGCTTTATACGATAAGAAGTGTAGAACTCCTTTTTGTTATGATGGGGAAGGTGAGAGAAGGCTTCTAGGGCCTGAATTGGTGCAAGTTGCAGTCGATAAGATTAAATTGGTGAAATAGAGATTTAAAGCAGCTCAAGATAGAATGAAGAGCTATACTGATGCACATAGAAAAGAGATGGAGTATGAAGTTGGGGACAAAGCATTTCTTAGAGCTTCTCCATAGAAAGGAGTTTGGAGGTTTGGAAAGAAAGGCAAACTTAGTTCGAGATACATAGGCCCTTATGAGATTATTGAGAAGATTAGGCTTTTAGCCTATAAGTTAGCTTTGCCCCCTGAATTGTCTAAGATTCATAATGTCTTCCATGTATCGATATTAAGGAATTACCAGTCTGATCCTTCACACATAGTTCAACCTTCAGAGGTTCAATTGAGGGAGGATTTGACTTATGAAGAACAACCAATGGGAGATTTTGGATTCAAAGGAAAAGATTTTGAGAAACAAGACTGTGAAGTTGGTCAAAGTTTTGTGGAAGAACCATGCAACCGAGGAGGCAACATGGGAGCCATTGGAAGCAATGAAGGAGAAGTATCCACAACTCTTCAATGACTCAGGTAATAATTTCGAGGACGAAATTCTTTTAAGAGGGGGGAAAATGTTGGGCCCCGAATTATTTATTTATTTATTAAGCATGATTTGAATAAATGTTGTGGTCTTGCTAGTTAAACTATTTTATTTGGAGTTTAATTATTATGCCAAAGTTAGAATTAAGTTAGTGTATGGTTAAGGTATTAAATTATGGCCTAAGGTAAGTAGTTGGATTAAATGAAAGAAGGGGGTAGAATTGGAAGATCACTTAAGTCTAATTGTTATAAGGCTTATGTTGGAGGGAAAAAAAGACATTTTATGATTATTAAGAGTGTAGAAGAAGAAAAAATTGTGAGTGAGAAGACAGAAAGAAGGAGAGTGTCGTGGGTGTGAGAAGAAAAGAAGAAAAAGAAAGAAGGAAGCTAGGGTTGTGGAGATCTTGAAGAGTTAGAAGAATTTGGAGATTAATCAAGTAAGTACAAGCATTCTTCCTTTCTTGATTTGTCGGTTTAACCATGTTTAACGAAAGTTAGAAGTGAAAATGAAGTTGAATGTGTGTAGGGAGTTGTTGATGAATGGTGTATGAAAATGTTTTAATCTTTTAGGGTTAATGATCAAAGATAGATTATGATGTATTTGTGAATGATCTTGGGTTGAAATGGAGTTGAAAATGAAGTAGAAATGATGGTTGAGGTTAAAGATGTGTTAGTTGTAGATGTTGGAAGAAAAAATCTGGAAAAATGAAGTGTTCTGTGTATGTTTCTTTCAAAGTTCACCACAACCAACTCTCCTTGGTTCGCCGCGGCTAACTTGATGGATAAAGTTGAAAGTTCGTTGTGGCGAACTTTGACATTTTGGGCTAATTTTTGCTTTCTGGCCGCGGAGAACTTTCCAACATCGAGCATACTTCGGTATTTTAAGCATAACTTTTTTTGTAGTTATACAAATGGAGTAATTTTTGAATTGGAATAAAATAGAGACATAGTGATACAAGTTTTGTGAAGGAATTAAGTTTAAATTCAGTCTATAAAGATACCAATTTTTGGAAGTAAGTTGAGAATAGAATGTTGTTTCAGTATAAGAGTAGTCCGAAAATGTTTGGAGTATAACTTTCAGATTTCTGAACCAAATTGAATGATTTTGGTGTCATTGGAAACTTAAGACAATTGGGAATATGTTTCTAGAAGGAAGTGTTGTCAAATTTATTCATTTACCCAATCATAATGATCATGAAAGAGTTGACCCGAAAGTATAGATTTTGAAAGGGTTATATTTCAATTTTAGCATTTTTTATTATTGAAGCCTTATGAATTTCCTTTAAATATTGTTTAAATGAGAACTTGGTTTGTTATAGGAAACCAGGCAAGCCTTATCCGAAAGCAAGAGGAAAGACAACATTGAACTTGGATTGTCAAGCGAAATTAGGTGAGTAATGTATTTATAGTTATTGCATAATTAGGCCAATTCTTGCCTATAGGTGTGCATGTCTAAATTGCTTGATTTTTGAATTGTTATGAAGATTGATAATGCATGATGAATTGTGATTATGTTATACCTTGAAAGAGGTTATAACATTTTGAATTAAATGAGAAAAAGCATGATAGTATGAGCATATGATAAAATGAATATGTGCTTTTATTTGGGTGAGAGTGGAACCATTTTGTTTGTCGCGTGCACATTGACAAGAGCATTCTCCCGACTGCCCGCTTGTGGCATATGAGCTCTTAAAAGGACTCATTCTATTCATGGTGTAAACTTCGGCTTCACCATTTTGTTTCCATGGAACCTTTGAGCCATTTGTTTGTGCATCGCATCTGTAAATTGTCAAGCATGATGTATTTGCTCGTTATGCATAATGATTTAACCTATGTTATGAGTTATGGGATGACTTGTCTAATTATAAGTTTTTGAGTTAACTTGAAAATGCTATATACTTGAATTTGTGGCAAATTACTGATGGCTATAAATATATTAGCCACTGAGCTGTGTAGCTCAACCCATTATTTTTCCCTCCTCAGGTTCAGAACTAGACAACAGTTGATCCTTGCAGGGCATCAAAAATTCCAAGGTAGTTAGAGATTTTTGTACTAAGTTAGTGACTATTTTGGATAGCTTTATAGGCATATCAACATTGAGCATCACTTTGTGTTTGTATTAAGCTTTGATATGTATAATGTTATATGAGTAAAGTTTGTTTAAACTCTTTGGTTTTGTAATGACATGAAGAATTGAAGTTTCTTTTAGGTGTGAGTATGTTTAGCATGTGGTTAGACTTGAATGTATGTGTTTGTTTAAAAATGTTTGTGAAATTTCAGATTCTGAGTGTTTTGCCACGGCGAACCTTTCTGAAGGCGTCTTCACCGCGACGAAGAATGACTTTCACCGCGGTGAACTCCCCTTTGCTATCACACTGAGATTTCTTATAAATGCAATACTTTCCACTTTTCATTCACACCACCCTCAAGGGGCTGTCCCGAATGGTCTTCTCAGTCTCGAGACCCGGGTTAAGCATCTGTGGTATCCAAATCGATTGTTGGGTTCCGAAAACGGGGTCCAACAGTAGTTCAGTAAAGAAGAGGAGTTGCACGATTGTGCAAAGGAGGGGATCTAGAAAAGCACAATCGTGCTTCTACATGATCGTGACTTTCAAAAGGGATGTAGAAAAGCACGATCGTTCAGACTTCTATGGCTACCGAAGGAGAGATAGATGCAAACATCCTTCCTTCTTTTGACTATAACTTCTTCTCTCGACATCCAAATGACATGAGATTTGAATCAACAGTCTCGAAACACATTGTTCTAAATCTCCAACAAAAATTAAATCGATATGAAATCATTTGGAAGAGGTTGATTGATGAATTTGGGATGAAATTGATGAGGAGTTCTGGAATTTCTTGACTGGAGTGTTTTCATTGAACATGCTTCGATATTTTGACTATATCTTAATCTGTAGGTTTTCAAATGAGATGATTCTTAATTTAGAGTAAACTAGAGACATAAGGATACAAATTATAAGGAGAAATTAAATTTGAATTTTGTCCTTAAGGATCATGAAATTTAGCTTAAAGTTCAGTTTTGGCTTAGGATGCAGCACTACACATGATAAAAATCATGTCCTGTGGTTATAGAATAAACTGTATTGATGTAGGTTGAAATCAGACAAAGTTGACTTCACAAAAGTTGCATATTATTCTCTTATCTTTCCATTGGTATAAATTTTGTAATTTTTGGATATTGTAATTGAGAGATATGAGTTGTACAACTTGGAGTGCATGATCATGCGCTAGCCAAACTTTTGAACGTGCTCAACCTGAAGTTTTTTTAGTATAACTTTTAGAATACTGAATCAAATTGTATGATCTTAGTGTCATTATAAACTTAAGACATAGGGAAACAATTTTCTAGAGAAAGTGTTACCAAATTACTTCATTTTTTTGGTCAAAATAATATGCAAAGTTGACACGAAAATATGTTTTAGGAAAAATCTGAATTAACCAAGGAGTTATGAATTTTGATTATAATGGTTTTAGTGAGGTGTTAACCTAACTACAAATTATACTTAGGCAAGTTCTAATATATAAAAGATAATGTGAAGAGAATAATGGAAAAATACCCAAGAATGTCATTGAACATGTATTATGCTTATTTCATATACATATATGTGCATTAATAGACATTATACGATTGTGCAAAATTATGATATGTGTATGTATTGCATGAAATAGAGGAGCAATTGGAACATCAACATCCAGACATTGTCAGGACTTCGAGGCAATCGCTTTGGGAGCAAACTGTAACCTAGATCGTCTCATTCAATTAATTATTTGTGTTAGATTATGTTATGAATTATTTTATGAATGTGATTTGATTGTGTTGATTCCATACACTGAAGGCTCGAGACTTGTGATGCATGAATTTGATATTGAAGTGCTACTTATATGAGAATGAGATGAAATAAGTGCTTCATAATATGCTCTTTGAATGCCGAACCAAGGTTCGAAGATAAATGTGAATGTGATTGATTGAATGTGTGAGATGCATTTCGTTATATAAATGCATGATCGGATAAATGAGAGTTGTGACTTGAATAGCTATCGAAAAAGAGCTTAAAGCGTAGAATATGAATGTGATTAAGAGCCAAAGGCTTACTATGTAAAATGAGCCCTATATAATAATAGCAATGAGCCCAGTATCCACAATGGATATGGGATAGTTTAGGCACTCAGTCACAGTAACAAAATAATTGGAAAGGAGTCATATGAGCATTCATATGCATTTTAATATATGTGTTTGAATGATTGAAATGTATGGTTATATTGTATTTAAATGAGAATGTGATGATATATGTAAAATGCAAAGATGTGAATTATATGTTTACATGTGTGAAGTGTTGTATGAATTGAGTGAACCATTGATGATAGTTACGTCATTGAGTTCGCAAAACTCACCAAAATTGGCGTTGCTTTTTTAAGACCGAGAGAGGACATTAGCTGCTAAGAGATGCTATAAGAAGTATAGTCTTGTACTTTTGGTAAAAAGAAGAAATGACTCAAAGGTCGGTCAGCTGGGATTAAAGGACTAGATGGATTTTTGTGTAATTCCTATTTCATTTAACATATTTTTTATTAGGATATGATGATATACATGTATGAATGGTTTGTAAAGCTATGATGTACATATTTGGTTTTTATGAAATGAAAGGAGGAATTCGGTCGATTTTAAAATATTGTAATGCTTATGTTTCTATATGATGATGCCATGATTAAGTTAGTTATATGAGTGCTCTAACATGTCACCCTTGTAGGGTACGTATTTGGATATCACTCAGGATATTGGGTACATGTCTCATGAGAGTGGGATGTTACAATTTTTATACAAAATCTATTTTTCAGTCATTTTTGTCTCGTGTTACTATTAAAATGCTAATTGGTTTTAATTTCAAGAAGTGGAAATGACATTGAGTTTGCTTAGAGATGACAGACATTGATATGTTCATAATCAAAGAAAAACCATCTATTTGCACACTTGTTACTATAAAAGTTGAAAAAGCAACCTATGTAACTTAGGAAAGATTGAATAAAATGAACTATTTAATCATCAAGAGGTCTATACATAACCATATTAGACTGCTATAAACAAATAGAGTAAAGGACTTTCCCAACAATGTATCTTAAAGAGAATGCTTCTTCCAATTCTGAATTTTGAACTATTTAAAAGAAATTATATTCTATGAGATGCATTAGGGTTAGAGGAGTGAGGGAATACATCATTAGGATGGTTCATTATTCACCAAGATCAAAATACACTTCCTTAGAGTTTGGTATTCTTGTTACCATCTACAATTACTAAGATGAGGTTTGAAAAATTAAATCTTTGATTACCCATTATATAGCCAAAAAAGAAGAATTAAAGACCACTAAAAAATAGCCTTAATAGTCATTAAATCAAAAACCTAAAGCCAAATTTAGAAAATTCAAAGGTAAAGTTCCTAGAAATCCTAGCTTCACTTAAAGAATAACGTTAGACTACTATTGAAAGGGGCCTTATAGATATCATAAGGAGTATGGGATGTTTCTTTTGTAAAAAAAAGGTCCTAAAAATATAATTGTGAAGCATAAAGCTTGTAAAAAAAATACAAACTATTGAGTAACTCTTCACTTATTTTATTCATGAATCTAATGTTTCTATATCTGTAATAGATTCTTAATGGCTAGAAAGTGGAGCTTTTAATTATATTGCTTCGATAACGTAGGTATTCATATCAAGGAGGCAATTAATTAAGATGAGTCTAACCTGATGGTTAGTAATAACAAAGAAGTTAACATAGATTCTGTAAGAATTACTTGTTTAAACCTTGATAACGGTTTTAAACTTGTTTTGTACAACATATTATATACTATTTTTGAGACAAAACTTGGTCTCTATATTTGTTTTTGAGAACTCTAGTGTATAGTTTTCTTTTGATGCAAACATATTGGTACAACTTTTTTATTGTATGTTTTATATACAATTTATTTAAAATTTAATGAATATATGTTTCTTCATATATTGCTGAAAAGATTGTTATTAAAAAACCTCTTGTTGGACCCCGAACTTTCGGTGAAAATTAGAAATATTAAAATGAATTCAATGAGCGTTTTCGGATATGAATTGTGTTATAGAAGTTTTATGCCTTGAGGAAATTGATGAGAAAAAGAATTTATTGGTTTTGATGACTTTGA